>JAODUD010000045.1:519097-543483 GCA_026784285.1 Stomatorhinus walkeri
CCCCCCCCCCCCCCCCCCCCCCCCCCCCCCCCCCCCCCCCCCCCACTCCATGGCGGAGTACCGACCAGCAGGGCTTGGGCTCCCAGCCTGACGGCCAGCCTCCTGGGAAGGCCCATCTTCACACCTCCGTCTGCAAGAGCGTCTACGGCGGTGAAAGCCTGAAGAGCAGAGGGACACCAGAGAACGACACCACCTTGTGATTCACGAGTGAACTATCCAAACACACGCATATGCTGGAAAGTCGACTGATTTACCAAAAAATAGGAGATTAAACTGATAAAATAATAAGGTAACACTTTACTTGAGGGGCCACAAATAACGTAGTATTATACCAGTACTTGTAGTATTATAGGTAGAATTATACCTGTATCAATTAACCACAAACTAAGTGTTACTGACAAACTGATCTCATGTTTGATCATCGTTACGGTCACATTTTTTGACTCAAGCAAGCACTGTTACTGTATCTGTTAATTCTGTAAACCTTTGTGAACTACTGAAGGAACTAATAAGGAACTACTGAAAGTACATTATTTGTGCTCCCTCAAGAAAAGCGTTACCTATAATAATAATAATAATAATAACAACAACAATGTACTTGTTCCTAGTGGGGAAATTCTCTGCATTAAGGCGTGCTTATGCAAGATTAATAAACTGCTGAGATTGCCAAATAGTCTGCCCAAGTCTTCTAAACAGTGTGTGCAAAAGGTCAACAGATGCACAAGGTCAACCTGGAGAGAACATTCCAAATTCAGAGACAGTCGAGCATAAGATCCGGCTATTTGGAGATATTGGGAGGCATTGCAAAATGTGCTCGGCAAGCAGAAAAACGGGACCAGAATGTATGCTGACTTTTGAGAAGTACCAAAATAGTTGGGGAGCCAATATCATATTAGCTGAAGCAAGCAATTTAGCTGCTGTGGGAAACAAGCCGTGATATGAAGGTGCAATCCTTTTTGACCAATCGAATAGAACTGCACGGATATGTCATGTCACAAAAATGCACAGCACCTGGCAACATTGGCAAAGGAGCCAAGCCACTCAGAGAATTCTCAGGACTGACTATCTTAGCATGTAACATGCAGAGTGCGGCCGCAGGGCCGGGTGAGGGGTCACTCACGTAGGCGGGGCCGCTGCCGCTCAGCCCGGTGACGGCGTCGATGAGGTCCTCCTCCACCTCGGTGCAGAAGCCCACGCTGGCCATCAGCTGTTCCAGCAGTCTGCCGTCCTCCACGTCGGCGTGCGTGCCCGTGGCGTACACCGTGGCCCCCTCTCGCACCACCACTGGCGTGTTCGTCATGCAGCGCATCACCTTCGGGGCCTCCCGGTACTGCTGCAGCTTCTGCAGGCCGGGCAACAGGGGGCGTGACAGTTAAGGAGACCGGTCTGTACACCTGGGAAGATGCGTGTTCTCTCACACACAGCATCAAAGCTGGATTCACACACAGTATTTTCAGTGTGTTACTGAATAAGCAGACCCTGAAAGTCAGTGTAGGACCCCCCCCCCCCCTCAAAGGGGCAGAAAAACACGAAGCCCTGGCAGGCTGGGGGTACCAGGTGCAGAAGCTACTCACTAGCAGACTCAAAGTCACACTGCACAATGAGGTTCATATGGAGAGGGGATTTGTGCCTGGACAAAACATCACTGACCCCCAAACCATCTCACAATGTATACAGCAGCTGCACACAGCCGGGATGTGGCTCCCTGGGTTAGAACCCTGTGCCTGTAATCAGAAGGTTGTCGACTCAAATCCCATGGTTGGCAGACTGATGCTACGGTTGGGCCCTTGAGCGACGTCCTTTACTCCAAGATGGAACAGGCGAAAATCCAATTTCCCCAAGGGCGTGAATAAAGCAGCTCTATTCCATTTAAATGGTGGCAATTATGAGTGAAAACACAGGAAGCACTTCAGGATTTAGGTAAATTCTCACAGCATTTTCTGACAAAAACTTCACACAGAGCCATATAATCTACAAGGTACTTACTAACTACTTTACTAGCGTTTAATTTAACTGTTTTTTGACTGATATTTTTTTTAACTGCAATCAGATCCCAGAACAACAAAACATATAACAACTATATATATATATATATATATATAAAACCACAACTCTGATGCCACCATTTTGGTTGAAACCAAAAGCTGCTCATGTCGCTGTGGAACCCCGACCTTCTCGATGGAGCTGATCGTGACACCGGCGGCGCAGGAGACGATGAGGTGTCGGTCTTCGATGTCAGGCCCGACCTCGTCCAGCACGAACGGGATGATGTGCGGCTTGACAGCTAGGAAGAGAACGTCGCTCCTCTTCACGGTCTCCTTGTTGCTGGTGGTCAGGTTTACACCCATTCTCTGCTCCAGGGAGGGGAGGTGGAGGGAGGGAGGGAGCAATGATTATGAACAATTTAGGCTCCTGCTGAAGACTAATCTAAGAATCTGCTCAAGCTCAGCTACTGGAAGATATATCTTGGATATGGGTTTATCTCAGTTATGGGCACTATCTGAGCCACAGTACATGTTCAGCCCCATGGGGGTGTGACTTTGCGGAGCCACAGTACATATTCAGCCCCATGGGGGTGTGACTTTGCGGATGCGACTTTCAAACGGTGACGTACAGGCCAACAAAGAGAACTAATCAATGATGAATGACGTTGACTTTGATCTCGACCACATCTTACATCTTGCTTTTACCAATAAGGCCCTTTCATTCTTTTTCCTATAATGTTAGCATGCCTGGGGGGTCATGCCAGTTGACCTTGGGTCCCCAGAGATTTTTTTCCATTCTCCCCACTCAGAAATTTTAGATTCATCTCCTCTGTTGTCATCTGACAATTTTCTTTGTCTTGCCTTTTCCCTGTTTTTCTAATTATTGTGTACAAACGTCGTAGGAACGTGTTACACCCACGTAAAGTGCCTTGGGGTAACTCTGTCCTGTAAGGTGCTATATTAAAATAGACAAGTGAATTGACAGAGCAATGCAGTTCTTCATTAACAAACAAACAAAAAACAGATGCACCCTTTATACAACAGGGTGAAATTACCAGCATTTCTTAAATGAATATGAAGCTAAAATGTAGGGTAACACTTTACCTGTGGGAGGCACAAGTAACTTAGTAACTGAGTTACTACTCAAGTATCAATCATTAATAAATGTGGCAAATGCAAGAAATACATTAACCGCTATGATTTATTGATGATGTACAAGGACGTCCTACGCACCCGCAGCCCGGACACTGTGGGCAGATCCATGTCTGGAGAGCTGGCTGTGATCCTCTGGGTAGCGATCACACCTGAAGACGACAAAGCAATTTAATAAGAGCAACCAATGTTCTTTCTCTCCTGCGCACTTTCGCATTGAACATACATTTAAATTATCAGCAGCATTAATTATATATACTTATATATTATATATATAATAATAATTATAAATTTAACAATATAGTCCTTTTACATCTAAACTTGGTAACTTACCAGCTGCCGCGAACCCTTTCACCAGCGCGTGCGCCAGTTGGCCCGCTCCAATGAATCCCACGCTCATCCTGGAAATCGGCTTATTTTGCGATATAAATTCAATACCAAACGATTAATGTGGATTATTCGAAGAAAACGCAATATTGTGTAACTTCTACAACAAATAAAATTGCTGTATTGTGTACTGCCACAAAACTCTTAGCTGCAGAAGTTTTGTCAGCATGCACATTCTTGACATTTTATATTGCACTAGCCGATTATATACAATAAAGATTTACGTTCCCGTATTAAATGAATAACTTGTTTACGATCTATAGTTAGCTAATAGGCTATAAACTAATTCATCGGAGCTGCTGCGCTTATATATGTGGGCAAAAATACACGACTATTGTTACATGTTTTTACGAGCGAAAGCTTACCTTTAGCTAAAATAAACAGACTATTATAGGTGCCCAGTTAATCAAAAAAACACTATTATTGCAGTGAGCACGGGGGCTTGTATTGCATGTCACTTCCTACTTCCACGACGGCGTGTTGTTGCAAAAGCAGCCGCAATGAGTCGCGCGGATTTGGTTAGTTACTGACCAATCATAGCTAAGCTTAGAGACTGTGGGCGGGATTTGTAAAACACTGTGATTGTTGCATCATTTGCACATTATGGTACTGGATACGTGTGTATAAATGAGTCTGTTTAGGTATTTCCTGCGCAAAATAGAATAGTGTCACCCACACCTAGCCACCAATATCTCCGTCATTGTAGTCACTGAGGGGACGTCGTTGTACCGGCGCTATGAAAAGCAAAATTCAAGACACATAATCTTTTTGACACGTCAGGATCAGTTTTGCTTTTTTATTTTTGGATCCAGTGGAATAAGTTTTCTTGTCTTTATTCGATATTTGATTTGGGGTATGCAAAGTTATTTTTTCTGTAAACTGAATGTCGTGTTGCTCTGGAGATGAGTACAGAGCACAGATAATGCAATTAAGTATGCAGGCAGCAATGCAGGGAAGAAATACAAGCATTACACAGCAAATTAGAATGTGTATCAATGTCGGAGAAAATGTAGCATGACCATAGATAATAACAACACATAAATAGGTATGAAGAAGATAAGTAGAGTGCAGGTGCCGTTCCTCCTCCTGCAGCTATTTCTGGATTTGCTGCTAATCCTCGGATTTAGTGTCTGCACTGCTTGGCACTGACCAGCTGAGGGAGCCGAGACAAAAACACTTCATGTGAACCCCAGGCACCAATCCGGGCGTAAACTGTCTAGGCAGCTGCAGAGGGTCAGACTGGCACAAGGGGGCGTAATGGACCAAATTAACCAAAGGGACATCAATCTTAACGGTACTGAAGGGACCCCCCAAACCTCAAAATTTCATTTCTGGTAATGGGTCTGCTTGAATTGCTTGCAATCTCCATTCTAGTTCATCCTAAAGGTGTTCAATGGGGTTAAGATCAGGGCTCTGTGTGGGCTGTGTCATGCTGGAACAGAAAGAGCCTTCCACAAACTGTCTGCACAAAGTTGGAAGTATAGAATTGTCCCACGTGTCTTGTCATACATACCAAGAAATTTAGCACAATTCTGGAGAATGGAGACTGTGAACCAGGCTTTAACATCCAACATCAGTGTCTGACCACACAAATGCTCTTCTGGATGAATGGGCAAAACAGACACACTCCAAAATCTTGTGGAAAGCCTTCCCAGAAGAGTGGCAGCTGTTATAGCTGCAAGGGGGGACCAACTCCATATTGATGCCTATGGATTTAGAATGGGATGTCATAAAAGTTCCTGTGGGTGTAATGGAATCCAGCTGATGATATAGAGCATAAGTACTATACTGTACCTCAAGCTAACAAACCGCATCTATTTTCAGATCCGGTGGAATAAGTCACTCAGGTCAAACAATGCCAGTTAAAGCTGGTCAAAGTAACAAAGTAATGCTTGTTATTAGGAACCATGTAGGCTATTTACTTTGCTTATATGTGTGTGTATTTACTTTGCTGGTACCGGGTCTGTTTTGTTGTCAACTAACATGTGATTGGCTGACTAGACATTATCGGAGTTGGGTAATTCAGATGCAGAGAGTAAACGTCCAGACCGGGATTTTGTTTCAACCAACTAGTTGAATACTTTGCGACTGTGACCATTTATGCTCAACTGGCTTTTTGAAACAAAATCCCGATCAGGACTTTTACTCTCTGCAACTGAATTAACCAACTATGGACATTATACATATATATGTGTGTTCTGTTCTGTTATACATTTTGTGTCATTGTCATCGGAAATGTCCAGTGAGAGTGACAGTACTACGGTAGCCACGTGACAGCTGAGGAAGTTCTGCCTATTCCAGCGTTTTATCTCCTCCATCCCGTTTTACTCACTTTCGATATCAACGTTGGTATGTATTTTGATTGACTAGCAATACACCTGTTAGCCTATATGTGAACGATTTTTCTGTGAATAGTATTTCTATTTCATTTTGTTGCGTTTGTTATCGATTACGTGATGTAATTTGGCCACGCCTTGTTTTTTGTAGGCATCGTCAATCGAAGCTCGGTTTTTGAGTAGAATCTTTATAGATTATATTAACTTATTCATTATTTATGTGTTGTTGTAGTTAGATATAGATGTCATATATAAAATATAAACTGATTTTTTTTATAGATGAACCTTATTACAATGTGCATTTAATTATTTGTATGTTCTGTTTCTTTTTTGGTTTCACCCTTTAGATGAGTAAACGGTTTTTAGACTCTCTTGGTTTGTTGACCGTGGAAGGCGTTTAGCTGCCTGTCGGTTTGCACCACGTGAGACGGTGCAGCGAGGACAGAACAATATCGTTCTGGAAAGCATATATGAAATTAAGCATGTTTCTAGATATAAATGGTTTTAACAAACATTTTAATTATTATATGAACGCCAAATGTTGGAACATTTCACATTTGAAACAGTGCAGTGCTGCAGTCTTTTAGAAACCAGCAGAATGCAGCTAGACTGACAGTTTCTTTGTCCAATCACGTGTCACTCCTTTAATGCGGACAGCACATCCCTCTCCAGCGGTTCCAGAGAGGCACCTTCAAAGGTTTATTGTCGTGTAATATCAGCAATGGAATTCTTGCCTTCACAAAACATTCACGACATCATGGATATAATTGAAAGACAGCAAATTAGTGTGATAATAATAAAAGTAACAATAAATAGTGATAAATAGGACTATTAAACATAATCGAGTGACTGAATGACAGTGTGCCTGCAAAACAAATCATCGAATGCTAAGTTTTGTGCAGGTGGGTTAGGTGCTGATCAGTGTTAGTGGATGAAGGAATCCATCTAGAATTTAGCATTCAGGTGTCACAGCGTTAGAAATGTTTATCCCAACTTCTGATTCTAAATCAGAAATTGGAATATCATCTGCAAGCCTTGCAGGGGCTGGAATGACTTTGATAACTATCTTGGCCTTCTGCATAGACCTCTCTATGTTAATGTCCTCTAGACTGCACCTAGTGATAGTCTATTGCAGTGTTTCACAATGTGGTCCTCTGGGACCTACAGCCGGTTCATGCTATTGCTTCGTCCGAGCTCCCTCCCAGTTCTCAGACTTGGATTGTCTGTGGGTCCCCGAGGACCAGACTGGGAAACACTTGATTCTGGTGGCACAGCTGCCATACCAGGCAGTAATGAAGCAAGTCGGGGTGTTTTCAGAGGTGCACTGGTGGAAGATCGTGAACATGTAGCAGGGCCACACCAAATTTATTAAGCCTGCCGTGGAAGAATGTGGTGATGTATCTTTTTGTCATAACGTTAGTGTGTAGATTAGACCAGTCAATCTGTGGTGTGCACACCAAGAGAATTATGATTCATTTTAATGAATTTATTTTTTAGAGTTTGTTCAATTAAACGATTTGTTCATGATCCAGTTTACTGATCTCATTCAGTGAACGACTGAAGAAATCGGTGCAGTGACCAAAATTATTTCCTTCACTTCAAAGTCTCATTCAAAAAGAACAAATCATTCAAGAATGACACAACTCTTTTTGCACAGAACTAAGGATGCGAGGGTAGAGAGGAATCAGAGATCAGATTTAATGTTAAGTGAGTTAAGCACACATCTATTCTTGCTGCCAGAAATTTTAAAAGCAGTACTACTAACATCTGAGTCAGGTGCTTTGCGGCATGTCTGCTCAGATTGCAATGTTTGAAATCCCAGCAATGTGCAGCAGAGGTTGGTCGCACCCCACCTTCTGTTGGCCATTTGTGAAGGTTTGGGAGGGGGGTATGGGGGGGAATCTGTCTCCCTGTTCTCAGGTTGCTTGTGGTTCTGCCTGCAGAGCCACAAAGCTGACTTCCTTAACAGCTGAGCAGCATTTCAAAGCTCTTTCTGGCTAGCAGAAGCAGATTCCTTGGATTTCCCCTACCAGGCCAACTCCATGCATTCCTCAGCCTTGGACCATGTGAACAATGGCACAGGAAGGGGGACACAGTCATCTCACACAGAATGCATAAATTATGGTGGCACTGGATCACTCCACCTGAAATTGTAGTTATACCACAATTTCCTGACACCCCCCACAGCTGTTCATTCATCATTATCTGTATTTCAAATGGCTAATGATCCTAATGACCTATAATCAGAATAATCACAATAAAACCATCTACAATTACACAGTTGAGGCTGCAACATGTACATTGTAATTTGTGATAAATAGATACTATGAACATCATTATATTTAATATGTAAATATTTGTAATATTAATGTCATTTTCCAAAACCTGTTCCTGGAATCATCATCTAAATGTATGTTAATCCCCTAAAGATGTGTTTATATTCCAGTATTTACTTTATTAGCAGAAGACCTTGAAATGTCCATAATTTCTGCCTGGTGTCTCTGTTTACTGTAGAAGCAGTTATGGAAATTGTTTTTAAGAAATAAAGTAGCCAGACTGCTGTGAAATATATGTGTATGTCACACCCCCCAAAAGGAAGTGACAACACACCCACAGGAAGTGACAACACCAAGAAACAGTTGCATCAGACATTTATAGAGTTTGATAAATATGATGCAATCTTTGTTTTTTCACCTTTTGGTAGTTACAGCTATGCAGTTACAAACTTGGCCTTTGGGGGGTGGGGCTGCATTTTTCATATCAACATGTGAAGTTGCCAGACTGGGGTTGTTAGTGACACACGTCTCTGCTCTTCCTACAAGCCCCTGATCACATGACCCTTCTCCCAGTGCGCCAGTCGAAGAGCAAATTTCCGATTCTCTCTCAGTCCATGGGATACATTTTGGAGAAGATTTCTGTGGACATACTTAGATGTGGACATTTGATGAAAGTTCTACATTCAATTATATGAAGAGTGATTTTTGGTTCCCAATGCTGTAATATATGGTAAGAAAGCCTGGGTCTCAAAAATGATTTAAAAAATGGATGGAGTGAGTTTTGGCAATTTGCTCTTCCATTGTCACATGCAGAACATTCAACTATTTATTAATCTCAACGATTGTAACACAGACCATTTAGTTTTAGGTCGGTCAAAGTTTTCTTTGTTCATTTAACCAAGTGATGTATGTCTCACCCTAAAGTTTCAAAATAAACCCCTCTGAATGAAAATGAAGTCCTGACAGACTGTATGAACTTAGTCAATATTCACCGGTGCGCATGTATGCTATAAAGCAATTTGCAAGGACAAGAAAATAGCATTGCTTCAGTACTCTCATCTGCACACACTCATGTATAAAATATATGAAACACAAATTTCATGAAAATGTTAAGCAGTTCTGGTCAGCAAAGAAACTATCCTGGGGGTAAATGTAGATCCAGCCTACTTTGGGTTTGGTTAGGCTGCTATCATTTGCTTAGACAGAAAGTGTCTCCATAATGATTTATTTAACATACAGTGTTGTGTAGATGAACATCCACCAAAGAAACTCGGTTCTCATTAGTAGCAGGTGGAAGGTGCCCTTAGACCTTCTGCGATGTCTTAGACCATAGATCCTGAAATAGAGGGATGCCATGCCGGTGCTAGTCCATTAGCACACTGTGAATGACAGATACACCTGAGCAGAGGTGGAAAGTTCAGGTCCAGAAAGTAAAAATCCAGACCAAGATTTTGTTTCAACCAACCAGTTGAGCACTCTGTCACCGTGACTCTTTATACTCAACTGGTTGGTTGAAACAAAACCTTGGTCTGGATTTGTACTTTCTGGACCGGAATTTTCCACCCCTGCGACTGAGTGTTCCAGAACATCCCTTCTTCACCAGTCAGCTGATGGATACAGTATTAACCAAGACGGATGATATGAGATGCAGAATGTCGTGGAAGTTACACGTGTAGCTCATCCAGAAATCAAACAAAACAGAACCATAGAATAGGAATACCTTTGCTATAAATACAATAAATAAAAGAGAATGAATGAGTTCCTCATCTGCGACGCCTAATTCCATATTCAGAGTACGGAGGGCGGGGGTGTGAGGTGGTGCTGGGGAGGGCCACTGTACAGTATATTTGATATGGGACAGACTCTAAGGGAGATGAACTCCTTAATGCTGTCATTCCTCCATAGGTCCAGGTACAATACTGTGCCAAAGTCTTAGGAAGACAAAGGAGATATTTAAAGCTATTTATCTGGGTAGTAAGTATATATGTGCTCAGTAAAAAAAGACATTATCTAACATTATAATATATAAAAGTTAAGAATAACACATTAAATACTCAATAGAATTCTCCAAAAAGTTACTGATATCTCGCTGGACAGCTTCAGTTCCCAAACCTCTCCTCAGGGGCACCCCAGTCACTCCATCTATTTGTTAAATTTCATCACCAGCTCAATTAATTAATAAATTTGTTTAAGTATCTGAATGAGATATTGATTAGCCATGAGAGTCAGCTATGTTGGACGGTCACTGCAAATGCTGGGGTGACTTTAGGAGAGGTTTTGAAAGTGGCTAAGGTTACATATTTCGACAGACATATCATCATAGTTTTACACCAACATAAAGATCATTTAAACACCATTTTTATTGACTCCCTAAGATTTTTGCACAGTGCTGTGTAAGATACTCTGAGCACAGTCCCTCGTCCCAAGGACTGTGACTTTATTTAACAAAGTGGGCTGACTGGGGGAACTAGAGATGGGGGGGTGGAACTGGAGTTAAGGCTACATATTTAGGCTTGTAGCTCTTCCTAATTAAGAACTGTTCATATTTGCAGACCGCTAAGTCACTCAATGACGAAGCTGTCAATGGACTTTCCCATAAGATGCTGGACCTGGAGTTCAGAACTTGTGAGTCTGTGTCATGTGATGTGTTTGCCCCCCCACTCACCCTCTCACCCTCCTTGACGTCCATCCTCAGGCCGGTGCCTGAGAGATGAAGCGGATCCTCTGGGAATAGACCAAGTCGATCAAGTAGAAGATCAAGTTGACGTAGGTGAAGACGGCCACCACCACCCTGCTGTCCCACCCGCATTTTCCTCGTATGCATTCCGGGGGCCGCCTGGGGTGCCCGTACCTCAGGTCGAAGCAGAAGATGGGCCAGATCACGGCAACGCTAATGTAGACCAGCACGGCGAAAAAGGTGTAGATCACCACAAAGCGGTCGAAGGAAAATCGCACCCACGAGGTTTTCCCGGAGACGGTCAGGACCACCACCAGCACCGTCACGCAGAAACACAGGCTGTACATTGCCACACAGTATTGGGTGGCAACATAGCGGTTAAACCCGCCATCATTGGCCAGGGCCCCGAAGATGATGCAGGCCACGAAACCTTGGGCGATCTTGAGCAGGCCCGACACGGTGGACATGTATCCCACCACATGGCCCGGCTTGGCTCGAGTGAGCAGGACCTCAGCGGCATAGGCGAAGGAGCAGATACCGGAGCAGACGGTGACAGCGATCCGGTAGTTGCGCTCCTCGCAGCGGAGTTCAGTACAGACAGCCTGCAGGAAGTACACGGGGTAGATCACGGAGGCAGTGATGTACATGAGCGTGGCCAGCATGGCGAAGGCCACCGTGAAGTTGTCCCAGGAGATGGGCATGCAGCCGTGCAGCCGCGTGACGTCCATCGCGAAGATCACCAGGGAGACGGCGAAGCAGAAGCACCACACGAACATGCAGAACGTCCCGTAGCTGGCGCTGAATCCTGCCTGGTGGGCTACCAGACTCATGGTGGTGCAGCCCAGGCCGATCTGGATCATGCGCGCAATCCCCAGCACCGACAGCACTGCCGATTTGTTCAGGTACTGTTCTCCGTGGGCATCCATGACCAAGAATCTCTCACCCCCTCCCTTGGCAAATCCTGGGCTTATTCTCCCAAACGGGTGTCACGGGACCCCTCCCAGAACCCCACCTGCTTTTTATATAGACGGGTCTAATTACAAATCCAAG
This sequence comes from Stomatorhinus walkeri, assembly GCA_026784285.1. Taxonomy (NCBI): domain Eukaryota; kingdom Metazoa; phylum Chordata; class Actinopteri; order Osteoglossiformes; family Mormyridae; genus Stomatorhinus; species Stomatorhinus walkeri. The sequence goes on from JAODUD010000045.1 coordinate 530,961, forward strand.
CCACGACTCCCTGGTGCGTTTCTTTGTAATTAAGTCAGTATGTCTGAGGTTCGAATTTCAGATGCTGTTTCTCCTGTGGAATCCAGCGAACGGCACGGTACATCAGCGTTCCTGCAAGCCTGTGCTTAAGCACGCCAGAAAAGATTGATTTCAAGGCCCATTTCTAGTTCCTGTGCCAGACATGACACGTCACTAGAGAATCAGCGGATGAAATATTACCTGGGAAAAACAATATTCTTCTTTCCACTTACTACAATCTAACCTAAGCAAATGCGTACATATATATTCACAGATATTTAATATAGGGAGATATATTCATCTAAAATACAATACATGCTCTATTTTTAAAGGCAATGGCATGTTTTTTGTTTTGCATGTAGTACCTTTAAGATCCTGCACTGCAGTGCTGATCCAGGAATGGGGTCGTCGCACTGTATCGCTGTGGACGGTGCTGGGTGGACGAAGGCCACTAGATCACACACGGCGGCCAGTCCTGTCGATGGTGCTGTGCTGTGCCTAAGGTTCTAGCCAGAAGAAACCAGAATCACGCTGTGGCAGTGTCCGTATTGTCCTGGTTGCAGTACTTGGGCGATCCAGGAGCTCTCCCTGTCTCTCTCTCTCCCTCTCTCTCTCCCTCTCTCTCTCTCTCTCCCGTCTCTCTCTCCGTCCTCTTCCTGCCTGATCCGTGCCCTTCTCCCCGTGGCTGTGTGACTTTCGCAGTCTGTCAGGGAATGGTATTTAAAAGGCCGGCAGCATGCGGAGCTCAGGGCCGCCAGGGCACTATAAATAGGAGGGTCCCGTGTGCCGCAGTGGAGCGGGGAGGGGAGGTGCCGTCTCAGCGCAGAGCCTGGGCGTGGGGGAGGCACGTTTCTGGGGGAGCTGGGGGGGGATCCTGCTTGCCTCACTGCTGTTTTTCTGGGAGTAATGAGAGGGGAGAGAAGCAGAAAAGGGGCAGATTTTGGTCAGAGTTGGCAAAAAAAAATGATAGGCTGCGCTTTTGGGTAATTACACATTAGGGGCTGTGACTTTTAGACCAGGGTGGGGCGGAGGTCCGGGACTAACAGAGTGCTCAGTGTTTCCCAAAACAGGACTCTTGAGTTTTCAGTTTTTTTTTTTTTTAACCATCGCTTACAAGCGTTTCCCCGTACCAAAGTCACTTTTGCAATTTTACATGCTAATTGTATATTCTGTAACATATTTTTAAACAAAAAAGAAACTCAAGCTTCTTTAGTAAATTTACATATTTACTACATTCACATTTATATGAATTGTGTTTTGACAGAGAGGCAGTAAGGACACTTGGCCACACATCTGTCATTCTCTCACTATCACTCTTCTTCTAGAAACTTCTGTACCTTGATCCATGCTCACAGAGAAAATCATTCCATAGATGTAGGATCTGGGAGGATGTTTAGCTGAAACAGGGATCAACTGTGTGTGCTTTTACTTTTATTGCATTTTATTATATGTATTTTGCATAGATTTTCAACATATTTCAACACTGTCACTGAAGAAATGTAGCAAGTTGGAATAATACAGATTAGAATGTAGTTTTAAGCTTTGAAAACAGTGTACGCATGTGAAAATTGACTCTAAATACATACATTTTTGTTGGTGGATGAGTTTGATTGAGAATTGCATTGAACACATTTTCTGTCACAGCAATGAAAATAGATCCACAGTTTAGGTCACTAGACCACTGTTGCGTTGACTGTGTGATGAGTTTTAAGAAAGTTGACATCAGTGTATGAAATGCTTGTCAGCTTCGACGGGCACGATTCAGCTGCCATCTTACACTTGCAGTAGCACATTTTTACTCGGCTAGCAATTGTAAACAGCCAAAGAGTGCTAACCTTGTTTACTGCCGCTGGGATGTGGTGAATGTCACGGCGTGACAACTCGGTGATGAGGTGCAACATAATTAGCAGAAGATGGGCATGATGAGGGATGGGCGAGGATTCAGAAGAAGCTCAGCCATTGGCTAGGTTGCCCTGACCGTCAGTTTACTGCAAGTTTAACAACACGTTAACAGTTAATGTAGGCATGTTGTTAGTTGACTGAATAATTAATTTATCCATTACATTTTTACAAAATTGTGCCTACATAAATTGATTAGCACAACACCATTGAATAAAGCTGCTTTGGATAATACAATGATTTTATTTCCCAAACTCACTCTGGTTTTGAGATGAGACTACCAATGATGTAAAGTCAGGCTTTCTTATCATATGTTACAGTACTGAGAAATAAAATTCACTCTGTCCTCGTGTAATCCAACAAAGAACTTTCATTAAGTTTCCAAAAGTAACCGAGTCCAAAGAAATAGTACTTACTTACTCATTGGAACTGAGTGAGTTTTGGAAACTTTGGTTCTTCAGTTATGACCTGTTCTGAGAGTGATTCTCTAATACTCTGGGAAAGTGGCTTTGGTTTTAGTTACAGTTCTTAGAATTAATTATAAATATCAATGGATTAATCAATTGGGGAAATAGCAAAGGTATTTATCTTTTAGTAAGATATGATTTGATATGAGATCTTAATCATATGTATTTTCATATTTTATGTAAACTCATGATATAGCTGTTAGGAATTACATCTCAGAAACGTTCCACTCTTTTCATGTAGCTGTTATGGGTTACACCTCAGAAACTTCCCACTCTTTTCATGTAGCTGTTATGGGTTACACCTCAGAAACTTCCCACTCTTTTCATGTAGCTGTTATGAATTACACCTCAGAAACGTCCCACTCTTTTCATGTAGCTGTTATGAATTACACCTCAGAAACTTCCCACTCTTTTCATGTAGCTGTTTTTCCTGCTAGCCAACTCATCTGTTGCTAATAATATAAGTTTTAAGGTTTAATATAGGTTATTGTGGGTCAGGAGCCCGTCTCCGGCTGCACGGGGCAGGGGAGACACCCTGGGCAGGATGTCCATTCATTACATGGCTCATATGCAACTAACCATACACTGTAGCCAGCTCAGAAGTGCCAATTAACTGAACTTCACTTTTCAGGGAAAACTGTACAACACAGGGAGAACTGCTGCCCCCCACCACACACGCACACACACACACACACACACACACATGCAAAGGCTGGATTCTCCCAAGCCTGGAGGTGGAAGGTAAGAGTGCTGACTACTGAACCACCCCTTTTGCTCAATGTGTTTTCATGATATTTACATTCCTGCAATCTAATATGATGTTATATCTTTTTGCATCTGCTGACAAATATTTCTCTACACTGAAATCACTTTCTGGAAACTCATCACGCCGCTAGCACTGTAGCAGTCTCTGTGGCCTGTTGGGTTGTTTTTCATTCTGCGCTATTGGAGATACATTAATGTTGTTTGTATTTTAGGGAACGAAACTGTATCAGGGTTGTAACCTGACAGTGTGGATTCTATCGTCAGTTAACCTCAACCACCAGTAAAAAAGAAATATGTCTTGTGAGGCCATTTTGCACATGCTTGTATACTCTTTTCAAAACTAAAACACATTCTAAATTGAATTATTCCAACATGCTAAATTTCTACAGGGCCGATATTGAAATATATTGAAAATCTGAACAAAATATATACGATAAAGATACAGTTGATTCCTTCCCCAATGGAATTATTTCCTATGTAAACATGGATTGAGGTGCAGAAGTCAAGAGAACAAATGTGTAGTAGAACTAGAAGAGGATGAATTTTGATTTGAAAAAGAGCAACGGGGGACGCCTCAGATCAGAGAGGGACCTACAGCTACAGTGTACAGCATTACCCAGTGTGCAGTATTACCCAGTGTGCAGTATCACCTAGTGTACAGCATTACCCAGTGTGCAGCATCACCCATTGTGCAGCATTACCCAGTGTGCAGCATCACGCAGTGTGCAGCATTACCCAGTGTGCAGCATCACCCAGTGTGCAGCATCACCCAGTGTGCAGCATTACCCAGTGTGTAGCATTACCCAGTGTGCAGTTTCACCTAGTGTACAGCATTACCCAGTGTGCAGTATCACCCAGTGTGCAGTTTTACCTAGTGTGCAGCATTACCCAGTGTGCAGCATCACCCAGTGTGCAGCATCACCCAGTGTGCAGCATTACCCAGTGTGCAGCATCACCCAGTGTGCAGCATCACCCAGTGATGGTTTGATGCTGCACAAATCAACAACAACAACAAATTAATTTTAGTATAGCGCATTATCACAACATTACATCATCTCAAAGCGCTTTACAGCATCCACACCCAAAGCCCCCAGTGAGTAAGAAATAGGCGAAATCAGTGAATGAGTATCTTATTTCATTCCCAGATGACCTGTATGGAAGACTTGTGCCAGCAGAGGAGAATGGACGAGTCAGTCTTTGCTGCTGTACGGAATAACACGGCACTTCGCCGCTCAGCACGTCCTCACATTTTCAGCCACCATCCGGAGGCCAGAATTCCTCTGCGTGGAGGTAGAAGGTATGTGACCCACCACCCACATGCCAAAGTGTCCTCACTAGATGCCACAAATGGCTAGAATTTTCTCCTGAGGACTGCCAAGGTTCGATTAGGCTAAAATACACTTACACAGACATATGAGCTGTGTAAGTGTAGATGGGTTCTGGATGAGAACTTCTGGCCAAATCCAGAAGAGAAATCCAGAATTAGCACTGTTACATACATATATATACTGCACTTTCATTTTTGCTTTCCATTATTTTGGAAATGACTAATATATACAAAAACACAAAGATCAGTAAAGAATCCTGCAGCATTTCTGATTCATTCCTGCAATATACACCGTAGCACATTCTACAGAGGTAACAATGTTACTCTCTAAGGTAACATTCTTTTACATGGAAAATCAGAAACATTCCAGGACAAAATGATGCATATTTTATTGCTCCCCATTGTTGGTGTACTTTTGGTGATTCTGTTGTGGGACAAAGGATGCCTGTCAGGTGAGAACATTTATCAGTGTTTGGTAGAATGAGTTTGTTTCGTGACGCACATGAAGCATTTAGATGTTTTTTTTTTTTGCATTTTGGAGGTGAGATTAACTGCTGCAAACTGCGTGAAGTGACTTCAGTACAGAGAAACGCTTGTTAGCGAGTGTAGAGAACTGTAAGTCATGGTGGATTTTAATAGCAGTCTCTGAAAAAAATGTATTCTTTAGCTACAAAAAACATGCAATTACAAAATATTTACAACTTCTCTGTTAAAGCACAATTCATATAAATATGATTTTACATAATGTAATAAATATGTAAATTTACCAAAGAAGCTGTTTCTTTTTTATTTAAAAATATGTTACAGAACATAGTTAGTAATAATTATTATTTCCTTGCTTATAGTGATGTATAAATCCATTGAGTTAATTATACCACTGCATATTAACCAACTTTCATTATATTAAAAATGATTTTCTATTTAACAGATTCAAACACAGTCTCCATTTCTTTGGTCTTCAGGTCTTCAGACAAGCATACAGCTTCTGACAGAGGATTCTGAATTTATTTTAAGGAGATCAACCCTTCAAGAACAGGCAGTGACGAATGACACTGTACGAGTTTACACAGGAACTGTGATCCAGAATACTGTGTATCTAACTTATGCACAAATAAACCCGGATTCTCTTTGATGTAGAGCATCTCCTGCCCTCAACAAGCACATCTGGCAACTTTTTTCATGAGTTTTGGTTTTGGACCAGATGCAGCTGAAGAGAAACAGGAGGGGGGGGGGGGTTGGTCTCACAGAATCCTCACTCACAGAACCACATTCACAGAAAGTACCACATTTTATCATATGAAAAGACCATTTCTGACTGCAGATCTGAGACTGGCTCTGATTCCATAGTATTCCGCACTGCCAGTTTGTGAGCATCCAGCAGGGGGCAGCACTACATAGTACTTTAACGGACGAGCTCACAACAAGAGACGCATGAAAAATTAAGACGTGACCAGTGTGGTTTTTGCAGCAGCAGACAGCAGTATTTTTCATGGGGACAAATGCAGACTGACAACACATGTCCATCATAACCACTAACGAGTGTGAGAGTTTAGCAGGCTGAAGAAGAGAATTCCTCCAGACAACATGATGTGCTATGATTAAATCCGGAAGTTAGTCTCCGCACAGATCGTCATGGCTCTTCCAAGTGCTCCCAGAATCCACCGCTGCATATGTTTCCCTGATCTGGCAGGGCTGTGAACGACCGACTGAGGCTGGGGACGCCGTTCTCCGCAGGCTGCTCCACACTCAAGCAGACCAGCCATATTCGTTCCCACCTTCACTTGACTGAAGGAGGTCAGCTTATCTGAAGCAGAAGCGTGTCGGTACACGCAGCGTGGCAAAGCCATGGAAAGAACAGACTCTCTGGATACAGAAGGACTGTAACATGGTACTTTGCACACATGCATTACACACGTTTTTCGCTAGAAATCAACACATTTATGTCCTTTTCATATTGTCCTTTAAAATGACAGAGTAAACAATGAAAATGGCAAAACTAAAATAATAATGATAAAACATAATGTATCCTTAAAACTGGATTATATTTGGAATACCTTCCTTTTACAACCAAAAGATTTAAATAAAAGGTAGCTAAGGATTGTGTCATGTTGTCATGGTGACTGACAGCCCCTCGTTGTCACGTTGTCTGACTGAATGATTCTAGGGTCGCAATGGAAACGCTCCAGCGTAGAGGTGAGAGACGTAGGGCAGGGTGGAGGATAGGGTAAGGCGAGGTCCAGGTTGGGTCATGAGTATAAGGATCCAGATTATTCCTGCCTCATGAATAGAGGACAGCTGGGGCTGTCAAATGTTCATGTGTGCTGAGCCTTGAAGGTAGGTGGCAACAGTGGGCTGGGGGGGCAGAGTTTGTTTAGCTGCCAGAACTGAGCATGCCCAGTAGCTTCCCGGGGTCCATGCCCTGCTGCTGAGCCATCTTTTGTACGTCGAAGCCCATGTGCATCAGGAACTGGACCACGTTCATCTCCTGGCCCGTGAACTGGTCCCGGACAGTGGGGCAGGTGGGGTTGCAGTGGGGCCAGGGGCAGCTGTCGATCAGGTGCACGGGGCAGCCCTTGGGCGCCGTCTTGTTGTTCCTGCTGTTGTCGTTGAGACTGCGGTCCCAGCAGTGCAGAGCTCTGGGCAGAGAGGTGCCTTTCACCTGGATGTCCATCCAGTAGCTGTGCAGGACAGAGGAGGACCTCATCAATTCATACTTTCGGTTGCTCATGGGTAGAACTTTGTCATCAGGGGTTGGCTGCAGACGGTGCGCATGGAGCCCAGAATTTTTTTTTGTATACCAGTGACCGTGCATATCTTAGCACGTTAACTGCATATGAGCAAGATAACTGACTAGGTACTTCCAGTAGGTGGCAGCACCGACTTTCACAGCGCAGAGGTCAACCAAGGCAGAGTAGTATGAACACAAGCTGCCGCAGGCATGACCATCCGCAGCCCCAAAATGCACACAGAGGAGTGATGTATGAACAGGCGTGTAGTGCACCAAGGAGGAACTATTGATGTTTCTCACCTTCTAGTGATGACTTCGTGTGATAGACAGGCTGGCGCAAACATGGCCCTGGGGAACAGAAAGTACGACACACCGTTGGATACAAATGGAAGAAGTTTTTGTGTGTGATGCATGCAGTCGTTCCTGGATACTCTTGTGAACCCAAATTTCCAGCAAACGCTGAACCTCTGCCATAGACTAAAGTGGGATTTTGCTGCAATGTTTGGTAAATATTTGTCAGAACCCAATCTATAAAGCCTACCCGATCTGTTAAGCCTACCCGATCTGTAAAGCCTACCCGATCTGTTAAGCCTACCCAATCTATAAAGCCTACCCGATCTGTTAAGCCTACCCAATCTATAAAGCCTACCCGATCTGTTAAGCCTACCCGATCTGTAAAGCCTACCCGATTCGTTACTTCCAGGTCCAACCATGCTCGGGCACGGTTAGCGATCACACTGGATGTGTACCATTGCCAAGACCCGTTGAACTGTGCCCAGGCCTATCTCTTCAACGGGGTGGCAAAGGAGGATGGTAATGAGTGATTACACTAATCAAAAGAATTAGACTTATGGGGTCAAACGTGCTTGGGCACCATCCGGATCCACTAGTGTCAGTACGCCCTTAGACTACCTCTGAGCTATGGGCCAGGTGAGAGAGGTAGGGCTGAGGTGCCCCAGGGCGCTTACGGGACATCCTTCAGCGTGTTAGACCACCTCCTAGCTATGGGCCTGGTGAGAGAGGTAGGGCTGAGGTGCCCCAGGGCGCTTACGGGACATCCTTCAGCGTGTTAGACCACCTCCTAGCTATGGGCCTGGTGAGAGAGGTAGGGCTGAGGTGCCCCAGGGCGCTTACGGGACATCCTTCAGCGTGTTACGCAGCTCGCTGCCCAGGTTCTGGATGTAGCGCCACTGGCCCTCCTGTAGTGGCTGCCCTGTCAGGTGGATGTTGTCCACGGTAAGCTGAGCCTCGTCGAACAGCCACTGCACCACAAACACGGGACCTGGGGGGGGGGGCATGCACAAAGTGAGGAAGACTTCATACAGAGTGAGGAAGACGTGGATAGTGAATATACACAAAACCAAAAAGTAATGGCATATATGTTGAACTGGTGACGAATATAAATGTGAAATCTTAAATTCAGCTTGTAATAACATCACTAATAATGGTGATATTAATAGTGATATTAATATATTAATAGTGTTGGCAAAGATTCAGTCACACAGACACCGACACACTCTGTGAGTCAGCAGCTACGCACCCCCACCATAGAGTGCATCAACTCCATTATGCCCTTTCCCCGGACGGCAGGACTCACTCTTTATGGTTGGATAGACTCTGTAACCGAAGAAGCAGTTCCACTCCTGTCCCAGGTGGGCCTGTTTGCAGCGATCGGGGACCACCCCATTCCAGTACCTGCAGTTTGGGTCGGGGGTCAAAGGTTAGAGGTAACATGCCATGTTCTGAGGATCACCCACAACAGTGCTCAATGATCCATTTTTAAACAAGTTTGATGACACGTTCAAATGGATAAAAACATTACATAAGCCACCAGACAAACAAGTAAATGCGAATGGCAAATCCCTCCAGAGATAAAATGCTTTCTCCCATGGTTAGACCATGTGACCGATCACATGACCCTCAAGGGGGCCGGCTCTTACTTGATGCCTCTTTTGATAGCGTCAGTGGGGGCACAGCTGATGGTGTCCAGGCAGTCGGTGCAGCGATACTGCTTGTTATCCAGGAACCAGCCCGAGTCGGACAGGCCCCTGACCTGGATGCCAGTATGGCCCAGTTCCTCCAGCAGTTCTGCCACCCGGTCCACGTTGAGCAGGACTCCTGTCCCCCCGGCGCTGCCCCAAAGGAGGACGATGCGTGAATCGCCCCGGTAACAGAAACGGGCACACGTTCCCAAAGCCGTGCAGTAACACCCTGAACTCCTAACCAACCCCTTCTTACTCAATGACCCTTCACCCAAAGCTCTAAAGACAGATCATAGTCAATTAAATTTGAAAGTACTGGCATCAGTAAAACAAAATATATGAAAAATGTGCAAAAAAGACCTGTTCCCAGGCATTTTCCCAGAGCTTGGAAATCCCCCCTCTGCCCCAGCAAAATGTATCATGGGGGACCCTAAAATCTAGGGCTGATTTTTAATCCCAGTCCAGCCCTGGATATCCCTGCAGCATCAGCTTTTTCTGTCCTCACCAGCACTCGCAGAACCTGCAGACACATATGCACACAGACAGACAGATGCGCAGACCTCACCTGCTTCCGGCCAGCAGCAGGACCTTGGCGTTCCCCAGACCCTTGTTCAGCAGCTCCTTCACCACCTCCTTCACGATCAAAGACCCCATGAAGGCGTAGCCGCCTGCACACAGAGGCAGGAAGAGTGAAAATATAGAAACACTCTGGAAGGTACAAGTATATCATGCGGGAGAGATTATTATTTATGGACCGGAGATGCATTAGCGCTGCGACAGAGTGTGTACTGCGGGGGTGTAGCATGCGTCAGTTCAGGTGGTGTCCGCTCACTTTGGTCTGTCCTGGCGGCAGCTCCACTCCACGCATCGCTGGAGCAGTAGGGGATGTAGCTGGAACGACAGCATTCGCACGGTGACTCCCCTCGTCACGCTCCTGCACGAGACCCGCCGCCTGTTTCCATAGCAATGCAGCCCCCCCTCCAGGCTTCATGACACCATATCGTGGGGCTGTTGTCCTTGACCCACCACCTTTTTCCTGGGACCCCCCCACACTCTAGGGATGTGCATCCATGACACACATCTCCACGTATTGCCAACAATTCGATACATTAAAGATTTGAAGCGACTACTACTGCGATATAAGATTCACCCCAATTGCAATACAGTGTGATTCCATATGATTTAATTTGACACATATTTATTCAACGCTAAATGATGTAATGCAAAAGAATATGATGTTATGTAATCTCAATGTTGTTTGATAACAGTGGAGAACTCAAAACGACACAGTATGCTTGATTAACAGTTTGGGGGGGGGAATATAAAATTAATGGTCAAAAATTATTGGTATTTTAGCCCTGCGATTGGTTGGCACCCCATCCTGGTTTATTCCCTGCCTTGTGCACCTAGCCTCCAGGATTGGCTCCAGACTCCCCCATAGCAATGAATAGGACAAATGGGTACGGAAAATGGATGGATAGAAGTCAGATTTTACCGATGCAAAGATGTTAGAAACCATGCATTCCGAGTTTATGCCTAATTGTATCCGACGCACAGTTTTTTATCAGGGCAATCACATTGTAAACTTTTACGCACCTATCACATTTACTAAGGGTCACAGCTAGAAACTAGTGACAAACAGAGACGCAGAAACAGACACACTCAGCACAGGGTCTACGCCAACGTGAGGAGCACCTACACCATATTGGCGTTCCACCAGTGGGGGTTTTCTTCAGGCAACGGCGACAGTATTCCAGTCCCTGGAAAAGACAGGAAGACAAAGGAATGTCATTCCCAAACCTACAACACACACACCATAGACAGCGCTTAAAGATAACACCATTTCACATTCTTTTAGCCACTTGAGGCTTCATAACAACACAAGGTTATTGGTCTTATTAAAGAAGCCAAAATCAGCATCTGCAGATTCAACCCACCGTGAATCGAAATAAAAATCCTGAAGGTTGCAAAAATCAAACCTTAAATTTGTAGTGTGCCAAGCAGTATACTGAATCCACTAGAATGAAATGATGTGTAGGCAGACCCTGCTGTAGGCTGTGTCTGTACTGTACAGACTGTTTTTACTTATCATTATTCCTTAAACAATACAGAAAATGAACTGTTTACATGCCATTTATATTATACTAGGCATTACAAGTAATCTATAGATGATCTAAAGCCGTGTTTCCCTACCCAGTTCTCGGGAACCCCCAGACGGTCCACGTTTTTGCTCCCTCCAAGACGGCCCACGTTTTTGCTCCCTCCCAGACGGTCCACATTTTTGCTCCCTCCCAGACGGTCCACGTTTTTGCTCCCTCCAAGACGGCCCACGTTTTTGCTCCCTCCCAGACGGTCCACGTTTTTGCTCCCTCCCATACGGCCCACGTTTTTGCTCCCTCCCCAGACGGTCCACGTTTTTGCTCCCTCCCAGACGGTCCACGTTTTTGCTCCCTCCCAGACGGCCCACGTTTTTGCTCCCTCCCCAGACGGTCCACGTTTTTGCTCCCTCCCAGATGGTCCACGTTTTTGCTCCCTCCCAGATGGTCCACGTTTTTGCTCCTTCCCAGCTTCCTCCCATTTTATATGATTCAAAACGTGGACCGGCTGGGGGTCCCCAAGGAACAGATTGGGAGATACTGATTCAGATTATACAGGAGGATGTGTGTAGGTTATATGCAAATAGTGCCGCATTTGAATGTCTGGGATTTCGGTATCCGCATGGGGTCCTAGAACCAATCACCCGCAGATACTGAGGGACAGAGGTATTAGGGAGAGAAGCTTGAGCAGTTAATGAAATCCAAGCTTGAAATGCATGTTTTAAGCTATTAACCCAGGGGATGACCGGACCTGACCTCAGACACCCAGCCTGCTAAGCCTCTTTGCTTGATTTGCCAATAACACCCGTGTGCTGTGTTAATACCAGCAGCATGCTGAGTCCACTGGCACATTTCTGGATTCAGCCACACCCACGACACCGACTGTACCACACTACACCCTCTCACCTGTCTTGCTGAGCGGCCATTTTGTTGAACTCATGAGCCTCCTCATTGTCTCGAACCTGGTGTCACAGTTCACTCTGTTAAAGCAGTACCATCCACCTGGTGTAAACAGACACATTGTTATGCACAAGAACATGTTAACATGTGCCAGAAATTAATTCTTCAAGTGGACATATTAATTTTCGTTAATGTCCTAGCGTCTATAACAATATGTTAGGTAATAACTCGACAAAATGTAACAAATTTTCATAATGCAGTGTTTTTCAACCTTGGGGTCGCGACCCCATGTAGGGATGCCTGGAATTCAAATGGGGTCCCCTGAAATGTCTAGTAATTGA
>JAODUD010000045.1:562306-575216 GCA_026784285.1 Stomatorhinus walkeri
AAGTGCACACACAAGGCCTTACAACAAGTGCACACACAAGGCCTTACAACAAGTGCACACACAAGGCCTTACAACAAGTGCACACACAAGGCCTTACAACAAATGCCTGGCGCACGGATACACAGACATGCACTGAGCACACGTATGCTTAAACAGACACGTTTAAACTTAAACGTATGTGGACAATCGAAAAATTTGCTCAAGTTAGAACATCAATAGGGTCGCGTGGAAGGAGGAGACGGAGTCGCGGAGACTTTCGGTTGCACTCTGGGGCCAGACAAACATTCTCTTCTGAAAATTTACTCTTTGATCTGCATTTTTAATCTGATAATGATGTTTAATTGATTATGTGGAATGTGGTGGCAGCTGGCCTGGTTTTGCTTTTATATTACTCAATTTTTACTTTGGTTCCAACTTTCAAAGAGATTTTTCTGACCCTAATGTTTCTTATTTTAAAAAAAGTTAGGCCGTCAACATCAAAAGCTTTTCTTGGTCAATAAACAGGGACATCAGAATTTTTCCATTATGTTCAACATGGTCTTGGATTTCACCAGCTAGAGGAAGAACAATGCATTGAAATAAAATAACAACGCATTCTGTTGGTTGCTTGTATTATGGTGATATAAAGAACACAATGGCTTTGATGTCATTAGTATTCATCTTACCAAGGCTTCCTCCTGTCCCATGGATGTTCCAGCTTTTGAGTGTGTGTGCCACCCATTGTCACTCTCATACACTCTTTGTTTCTGTTTGTGCTTCACCAAGCAACAACCTCCCACCCTAACTGATGCTTTGCTTGGTGTATAAACAGGATTAGCCATAAAAGCTCGTCTCTTGGATCTCCTAAGCGGGCACAGGTGGATAGTTCAGGTCCAGAAAGTAAAAATCCAGACCAAGATTTTGTTTCAGCTGACCAATTGCATATTATATGACTGTGACTCTTTATACTCAACTGGTTGGCTGAAACAAAATCTTGATCTGGATTTTTACTTTCTGGACCTGAACTATTTACCTCTGTAAGCATGTATATCAGGGCCGAAAGAGATACAACCAAGCAGTCACCTTGGATATGCTCATGTTGCTCATAGTTACAGGGGGAAGTTGTGAAAGAACAGGTACATATTTTTCAAAAACTATTTATACCCAATGGTTATGAACACAAGATATTACGCAGCAGTACAATATCATAGGAAACCAGACCGGAGGCGAAAGACTGCAAGACAAGCTCATGTTTTGTCGCCACGTGCAGATCGCATCTTTTGTTTTCAGCTGGGTTTGTCAAGGGCTTCTGAGGCTCGATGTTGTGGCCGTCACGGCTGGCTGAGCGGGCAGCTGAAACAGTCTCTCGTCATAAATCTGGAGATCCCTGACCCAGCCAAACCCTACCTAAATCATCCCTAGCCGTGATTTACAATGCCGTTTTACCAAGTTCCTAAAGCTCACAGAGACCCCTTTGAAACCCGCCGATGGCAAAAGGAACCATTTTGGGTAGCGTGTTTTTAATAGTCATTAATCACGTGGCGTGAGCCTGTCTGTTCCTACTTACTGGTAAGTTACGTTCCCCGGGACGATGCGGCTCTCGACCCTTCCAAGTTCAATAGTGTGTGTTCCAGCATGTCTGGGAAGGCGGGAGATGCGGAGGCTGAACCCACTGGATTTACAGCTATTGGCTAGTGATGCTTGTTAAGTCTATTAGAAACAGTTGGGGATAAATCTCTCAGCGCAGCACTCCGCAATAGCAGCACCAGCAGGGAGGCCGACTCGCGGCAGTCTCCCAGGGCAACCAGAAGTGCATCATACTGCAACGTGGGTGGGGTGGGGGGCTTGGAATCAGAAGGTGTCATGGTCTCCTGCTTTTTCCTTTAATTCATTATTCCCGTTTATGTGCATATTAGATCACATACAGAATATCTCATATTCACACCTCTGTTAGCCAGAGTGGCACAAAGTACGTGCCACCAATAGTACGAAAGCAACAGTGTTCCACACCATTGATCGCCATCCCTTATATAGCAGTAATGCATCTGTTTTCTGTTCAAAAAGTCCTGATCCTCATCTCCTGCAGCGCCTGCTGTTTATTCCAGCCCTGAGCACATAGTGAACGTACCGAGTAAGACAGGAAGTGTTAGGTACTGAAATAATGGTGTGCACAGATTTACCTTTACCTCCCATCAGCCAGAAGGACATTTCAAGAAAACAGAAGACACAGGGTGAAACAAGGTCTTAAAAGCCGTTCACCACCAGTGGCTTCTTCAGTGCCCCAAAAAAGCTGGTCCGGGATCAACTACCAGAGCAAATCCCGGAGACCATAAGACCATAAGGGCCGTGATCATGTGCTCGTAGAGACAAATGAAGACGGATGGCGGATGAGTCAATAACTTCTCCACAGTGGGGCATCCCTTTGATCTGTGGCTGTAATTATGGGCAGTGTTACCCTCTACTTTCAATAGGCTGTGGTACATTTTGGAGAAAATGAGGAAAAAGCAGAGATAAATCTAATGTGTTGGTCAACCACCCATGCTGGCATGTCGACTCTCTACGCATTAATTTACATCCAAAATAGAGAGAGAAATGTCTTGCGATTTCGGAGGCACCTTATAGTAGAATTTTTATTGTCGGTGCTCTAAAAAAACAGGGTTTTAAGAACAGGGTCATGGACTAGAAGATTCATTTCTGGAGGTTAAAACAAAAGAACAAATTATAAATAAGTTGGACAACCAAAAGAGGTGCAACAAGAGTGAGAGCATCTTGCCTCTGACTGTATGACAGAAAACAAAAGGATTCTGGGAAGAAGAACTGTCAGAGCAACATGGCGGACTGTGTCACATGGTTGACAAAGGCTACAAGAGAAGAAAAAGAAGAGCTGAGGCTGAGAACAGCGTCATTGGCAATCCTTCTTTGACATAACTTTCAATAATGTTAATATACTTATATAATATAAATATTTATAAATATTTATATTTCAGCCTTCAGAATGTCATTCTGATACTCTTGTTGTGGGCAATAAAGTTTGACTTCCAACATGGATAGAACAAAGCATAACTCAATTCCAATGTTGTGTCTTTGGATTTGACTCCCACAGCAAGTGTGCATGAAATGTGCACATGCTCATTTTTTCTTTAGGAAGATCTGGTTTCCTTCTGCTGTCCCAAGACACGCAGATCAAGTGAACTGGTAATGTTAAATTACCCTTATAGTATACAACCATAAATTCCCTTTTAAGTACTTGCATACCATTAAACATCTAGACTGCCTTACAGCCAGATTACCTTCCAGATCAGAAGATCAAGATCAGAAAACATCTATGAATGTACGGATCACAGATTTGAGCACCTTTTGATCATAGCTGATAGCTGTTTGAGAACATAATCCTAGTAAGGTGATTTGCTGCTGGAGGCAGAAGATTGAACAGAGGTACCATCGATAAATGGGATTAGAGATTAACCAGTAGTTGTCATGTTCCCTTTATGGGTCTTTGTCCTGGATCACGCATGGTAGAGATGACCAGACTCTCTATATATTTGGGTTCTGGCCTGGGCTTGTTGGTTGAATTTCCACCTGGAAAGGAGTTCCCCCTCCCGCCTTTAAAAAACATTACAGCGGGACTCAAAACACAAACCGCTCGGCCGCTCGTCTGAAACGTTAACTAAAGAAAACAAGCATGCTAATAGTTTTGTATTTATATATTTTCTTTAGACACTTTGAAGTCTGGGTTCGTGTTGCATTTCAAACCGAAGCTGCTCCGGGACGTGACCGCAAACGTAGAAGCTACAGAGACTCTGTTTCACTCTGCAGTTTGCACACCCATGCATGTTTTTTTTAGTCACAACAGAAGGATTATATACATTATGCACCAATCCTGTATACACAAGAGCCTTCTAAGCTTAGGTCTCCAATCCTGTCCTGATATGGTAAAGGACTCTTCCAGGTCTTCTTTCACGGAAATGTATGCGGTGGTAAAATTCTTGTGTATGTGTTGAATCATTGGCCTGGCGCGTTGAACTTTGTAGTTATTTTTTCTCTTCTGGAGAAACATCTGGAGGATGCTCAGACGGATGGGTCTGAGGGAGTCTCAGATGAAGAACAGAGGCAAGGTACTCAAAGGTTAGAAGCCACATCCAGACCTGGCTGTAGTCTTACCAGTGTCATTGTCAACTGCACAATTTTGAAAAGAAAAAAAAAACTGTTAAAAAAAAAAGCATTGGCCTCAATCATAGAAACAGACCATTGTACAGGTTTCTCAACACAGAATACATTTTCCTCTGAGCCATTCAGGGAGAAATCACAACTTCTGACCACTCAGTTTGGATATTCTAACCCACTACAGCACTCACCAGGTAAAGTTGGTGATGAATAAGTTCCTATCTCAAGGGATGGAAAAACGTAAAATTCCTGTCTCTAGAGATGGTGACAGGAAAGTTCTTCGTGTCATGGTCTGTTGATAGTGAATGGGGAGCTGGGTTCATTTGCGAGGTTCAGATGATAAAACGAAATAAGGAGAAAAAAAGAAAGCCTTGTGCCCACACACACTTACATATTCATGATGCATTATGTCCATTACATGATACACAACTCTCAACCAAACAAATTAGCGTATCTACGAAAAGCTGTGACATGTACGTGTCATGGTGAGGACTTATCAGCTCTAAGACAAGCAATTTATTAAGTGACAGAAACAACAAAGGAAAAAAAAACGCGAAAATAAAGGGATCACAAGGGATCAGAAGTAAATGGACAAAATAATAACTAACAAGGAACTATGAATCAAGGATCCTAGGGAAAATGCCAGGGGATCCAGGCAACAAAGGGAGCAGGAACTAGAAAACCAAGTAGAGAAACGATCCACAGTAACATGGGCTCTCTGCCTACCAACATACAACCACACTGAACCAAGAAAGAACAGAACCAGCACAGGAACTTAAATACACAGCTAACAAGACACGTGCAGGGCAGGTAAGAATTGTAATCAATTAACCAATCACAAGGATTCAAGGCAGATAAGGAACAACTACGATTACACAGCACTAGAGACTAGGGAAAATTAACAAAGGCTAAGAAACACTGAGGGTTAACTAAAGCGTGGAAAGCTGAGCAAAGAAGGGACAAGGAGCAAGACAAGGAGACGCCTGACATACAGCAACAGCAAAAACAGGAAAGCGCTGATAAGCAGAAACAAACATTAGGGAACGACAAAAAATATGTGAAGTTTGTTCTTAGCTATAGCTGCAAAGCCACGACTAGCAGGTTCTCAGTGTCTGACGTTCATGCTCGGCCCACTGAGCCATGCAGCAGTTTACAGAGCTGGGGGGGGGAGCTCTGAAAGGTGGGTGACAGGGAGGAGAACAGGATGGTCAGCAACCCCTGCTGGGCAAACAGGGAGGAGACATGAAGGGGCAGGGATGGACTGGCGCCGACCCTCACATGAAGGTACAAGAGAAATGTTTGTAGTTGCAAGAGACGTTGTTGCCTGGTACAAAGTGGGTCCACGGGTCACTTCTGCAGACACAGGGATTTCAGTTGGTCAAAATCTTAGCCAGACTCAAGGCTGTAGAGCTATAAACCAACTTAAGTAGAACGAAAAAGCAACGAAGACATCGGTGATCTGGGCCCAGGATACACATTAATACCCTTATAGCCTAATTCTGATGAAGAATGGTTAATTGCAAAGTATGAATAAAATGACTAGTTTAATAAGATTATTGATAAAAATACAAGATTCCAGACCAACCGTGGTTATTTTTAAAAAACTCCTCTTGGAGAGTGTGGGAACCGGAGGAGAGCTTTGCGAGACGATGTCCCCCCCCCGCTGGTTTCCGTGAGCTCTCGCCTATTCTGTGGGGCGTGTGGTTTGCGTGATGGGTCGCTGTGCCAGCGGAGGCAGTGTCACAAGCATCCCCGAACATCAGAAGCATGTGTGACTGTCACTGTGGTCCCACTCTCTCACACACGTACACACAACAACGCTCAAACCCCCCCCCCGCCGCCCTGGAGGCTTCCACCACTTGCGGCTGCCGCTAGCGTTGCACGGTATGTGAGGACAACATCGCAAGCTGAAATTTGAACACGGTGCATGTTAATTGAGCCCCCGTGCCAAGAAAAATGTCAGAGGGTGGAGAACCATCGCAGTTACCTTGTTTGGATCACGCCCAGCTGGGGGCCCTTAGGAGTGTTTCTGTTACTCCTTCCAGCATAACAACCAGCCTCCCCCTCCCCCCGTTTGATAAACCCAACTTCACTAACAGTCTGTACCCTTTTATAAGCAGCGTGTGGCTCTTCATGCTTCGGCCAAATTTGACTTTTATTTCTAATGCGCCCGTAGCCAGAGCTTTTGGAAAGCAGCGCCTCTATTTCCCTTCCAGCCGCACAGTGGACATCTGCGTGCGTGTTTTATCTTGCTCGGGCTGACACCATTCGTCAGACTTTATTTTTCGTGTGCATTTGAGTTTTTTTTTCCATAGATCGCCCAGTAAAATGTAGTTTTCTTTTTTTTCTTTTCCCAGATAGCTCCACACGAGAGATGCAGCTCAGAGGCTACGGCGTCGTCGCTGGCCGTGAGCTCCAGCTCTTGGGGGGAGGGGGGGTCTGGGGGGAGGCAGCGGAGGGCGCTGAGAGATGTACTGCTTCACCACCCTGACTCGGGGAGTCTAAAAGAGGAAGAGGTTAGGGCCTTAAATTATGCAAACTGCAGCATAAATGGTGCGACTTGAGACAGAATTAAACACAGGGAGGGAAAGAAATGTAGGAAAAAAAAAACGAGGCAGGAGATGAAACACAGGTCCTGCGTCGTGTGTCTTTGAAGTTGAACTTCTTCATTCTCTCTTCCAATGGTTTGGTTTTATTAGAGGCATCTACTCAGGTCTCCGCCGCCATTCCCGCAGCCGACTTTCCACACGCAGCTATATCTCAGGATAACATTTACCTTTATACTTTTGGTAAATGTTACGCCTGGAATTTCGGTCATGGGTGCGGAGGTCACTTGGGAAAACACGGTGTCAGCAAACAGAGCCTGACAGAAGTCCATCACAGAGGAACTGTGTTTGTCTTTGTAGCGTGACACACGGGCCACCCCCTACTATTCAACCACAGTCAGTGCGGGGAAGGGTGGCTTTGGGTGGGGGGATTTGAGGAAAGAAACCATCTTAGTCTGCGTCTCTGTGGCAAGCCATGCATGCCAACATGTCTTCCCTGTGGAGTCGTGTCGCCTCTACTGTTGTGGTCGTTGTGTTGTGGTCAGTACTTTGATCTTTACTGACAGGCCTGTTTGAAGGATGCAAACACAAAGGACAATAGTGCCCCATGTCAGGAGTGCATTCATTTTTCCGCTTAAAGCAGATCACGGTATGGGGAGGGTCCCTCGTTCCTGGAAAACATCCCTGGTGATCGGCGCTCTCTGCCGACTCCATAGCTGTTCAGTTGTCTCCTTGATGCGGTTTCACGCAGAAAACTGATTGCTGTCTTCAATAGATACACATACACACAGATATATTACCAAGAGTGTAGATTTGGGTATGGATGGAAGAGACGCGTCCTTATCAGTTCAATATCAATATTGTCAGGTCATTTATTTGTGTAACACATTTAGAAACAACAGGACTTGACCCAACGTACTGTACTTTCCAGGGAAAATGAATTAATAAGTTTTACATTCATTGTAAAATATAAAAATAACATAAAACATGCATACAAGAAATAAGAATTAGGCAGTAGGAATAATAAACAAAATGTATGTAACACTTTATTTAATGCAGTCATTATACTGCATTATATTCAATCTATAAAGAATGTTCTATGAGGCTCTCACCTATAATGCAATGCAGGTACCTTTATAATGCAGCACAATGCATCTATAATGCTTATACAGACCATTATAATGCATTATGAAGGTATCTATAGTTCATTATAAATGAGAGCTTCATAGAGCATTCATAGTGCATAATAAACATGGCTATACCGTGTTATGCCTACTGACACAGTATAGCCACATATAATATTTTATGTTTGGTTTACAATGAATTATAAGAACAGTTATTAGGCTTTATGAATATGGGCTGTATAGAAAGTGTTACAGGAATGGTATACAACAAACAACCGATTACAAAGCAGTAAGAGGGCAACTGGAAATAAGAGTAATATTTAAAAGAAAAGCCTTAAGAGAACCTCAAAGCAAGGAGAAAGTAAGAGATAAAAGGTGGGTCTTAAATTAAGATTTAAGCTCATCAATAGTGGAGCAGGAGCGAATGTTGGACGGGAGACTGCTCGACAGCCTGGAGGCGGCTACACAGAAAGCTCGGTCACCTTTGTTTTGGAGATGTGACATTCAGAGGAGCAGTTGTGAGGGTGACAGCAGATCTGAAATGAATTGTGGGGCTAATCCACTGAGTGTTTTAAAACAAATAGCATAATCTTAGAATCAGTTTTGTATAATGTGGGAGAATTATGTGTGTTTATGTGGGGGGCAGGGCAGATTTGGTCCCGGCCAGTGTTGAAACCAAACCACCGCCCCTGCAAACCACTAACATTCCCTCACCTAAACTCTTTCCCCACCTTAATGTTTGCATCTCTCCTTTCTCATAGTACAACCCCAGCTACCTTCTCCATCTCATGCCAAGCTGTTTTGATCCTTAAATGTTTTACTTTACATCAGTGTTTCCCCATCCGGTCCAGGGGGACCCACAAACGGTCTATGGTTTTGGTCCCTCCCGGCTCCGTGCCAACCAATCCATATTTCTGCAAAAAACTTGGTCTCTGTTAATTAAACGTTTAACCTTTGGCTCCTCGAGGAAATAGAGTCTGACTTGCTGCTATCTCCGTCCCTCACACGCTTTCCTGCTGGGGGAGCCGGAAAACACCACCTGACGCATATGAAGTAGAGAGTCACAGTGATCAGCTCCACCTACCATTCTGTTGTTACAGATACTCCCAAGTAAAGTCCTGGCAAAGCCTCCATCACCCTGCTCCTGGAACGCCAGATGAGCGTGACGTACTGCTGGTGCGTTTTTCTTAAAATATTATTGATCTTTGTTTAGCTTCAAACACTAAGAACCAAGCCTGTGTCAGGGTCCACTGACTGCATCCATCCTTTCCCATACCTATACCCAGGGGCCGGGGATGGGCAAAGGCAATCCCCCAACCCTCCCAGGATAGACCAGACCTTTGACACAGTTCGAACGCTGGTGCCCCACTCCAGGAAATTCCATTGCCTGTACCTGCTAGGAAATCGTGTAGGCCTCTGGGGGTATGATACAGATTTTCAGGCAGTACACAAATTACACACAGCGAGTCACGTATCAGGAGGAGAGACGCCTTTCCGGATGCAAGCACCTTCTGTCCTGGAAACATCTGAATCGCAACAAGAAGGCCCACCCAAGGCACCCAGTGCAACATCAAGGTTGAAAATGTTTCACATAAAACAAATACGAAATGAAAGCAAGAAATATTAAGTACACAAGACCGTCATTAATTACCCAACATATGCCTTTCGTCCTTTTATTTTATTCCACCCGAAGACGGATGGTCCACATTTCTCTTCAAAGACATTTAAGATGTATAATTAATAACAGAAATCAGCCACTTAAAATCACAACAACAAAAAAAAAAATGGCCAAAGCCTTTGAACCACAAACGCTCTTATGATCCATAGCCGCTTACTTTCTCCCGGATTCACAAAGGACCAAAGCCCGTTCCCCCCATCAGTAGCCTCACATCTGAGCAGTAATCTGCGTCAGATTTTATCCACTGGCACGGAGAGGCCGCCGCGGACTTTCCAGCACAGAAGCCTGATATTCCTGGTTGCCTCCTGTGTCAAAGCACTTCTGGGACAGACAGCTACAGGGACAAGGTGCACATAGCTTCCAGACTGACGCCATCAGATATGTCTCTGCTAGTCTGACAATCAGTCAGTCAAGCACAAAGCTGACATACACACACAGACAAAGCCCCACTTCTAGACCTTGTGGTGATGGTCCATTCATTCTTGAGCGATGCACACACACAAAATCAAACCCACCCCATTAAGGTAATATATATTACTTTGTCATTCCTTTGGCAGTTTGTGTACAGAAGTTACGTCCATCTTATGTCTTAACAAGTCAAATAGTTATGCTGGTATTAATGTCTTCTCTGGATTCACAAGAGACACTTTAAGTAGTGTTAGATAGGCAATCAAAGATGATTGCGGTGTTCGACATCTTGTAAGAATCCTGAGGCATCGAAACAAGCCTACAGCAGAATTGAGAGACTGCCAAGCGCAGCTCGTCCCAGCTGGAAAGTCGTCTGCATGAAGAATGATGAATGATGAATATCACTCTGAAGGGCTCAGCCACATCCTTCATTTACTTCTCTGATGAGACTGTTGAACTTCTGAGTGTGGAATGTAGAGTTACACTGAGTGTGTAGATTTGGATTCTAGAATGAATGCACCATACTCCCCATCCCAAGAGAAGTGGAGTGTACCCAACATTTCCCATTCATCATCAGAGCGACAATAAATTTATATTCTACCTTAACATTGACAATCAGGGGTGTCTGGGGGCCATGGATACCCTGGCAGATATAAGGGGGCCCAGCACACTACAGGGGGGCTTTTATAAAATTGGCCCACCCAGCCCTGAAAACGACAACCCTTGCAGGGGCCCCAGTATTTCTAGCTACACCCCTGTTAACAATTAAAACTATTTTCCTGTTAAGTATTTAGCTATTGAGAGCTAAGCTTACAAAGTCTGACAAAAAACAGACACTTGCTTTTTTTAATGTAACGCAGCAATGCTGGCTGTTCCATCACAAACAAATGGGTGTGTGAATGGGGCTCTAGGACACTATAAATACGTGACTGGTGTAGACAGATATCTTTTTCCATGATGCAGCGTGTGTTTTTCTCTAGCTCGACAGCCATATACTGCCTTTTAAATAGCAGAATATGGAAACATATTGGAAAGAGTGCAGGTCATCGTCAACTTTCGACTGATTGACTTTGCAATGGTCCCATGACTGCAGGTACGTGGCCAGGACGGTGTCATGTCTGGCAGCGTGAGTGTTGCTCCGTGTGAGTGTGTGACAGTTTCTGTCCCAACTGCTGGCAGCAATGAGCTAAGATAATGATAATAAAAAGGTTAAAAAGCACCAAACAATATGACTTAATAATGATATAATTTTATTATACAGTGTACTATACATATGATCACATTTGCGTATAAAGGACCAATTTACGAACAATTTGACTTATGACTGGCCAGTCGGTACAGACCACAGTCATAAATTGGCGACGACCTGTGATATATTTATCCATCCATCCATCTGCTCATCCAGTGCAGAGCAATACCAATTCTGGAGTCTGTTCCAGGAAACAAACCACAAGGCAGTCATTTAATTTACTATGTTTGTATTAATAGCTTTATGGGGGCTGATTTCTACTGGGAAAACTTTAATCCCAAGAATGACGACCTTAACCCCCACCCAGCCCTAACCTTTAACCTTGAATAACCATTTTTGGCATTTTTAGTTTTTAGCTTTTTGATTGTAGTCACATATTTTTACAAAATTCAGTTTCCCCTGTTGGGGACATTTGGTCCCCGCAATGTCATATATACATGGCACGCACACTCACACACACACAGTGCTCACAGTCTTGGGACATTTGCATAATTCTGTAAAAATGTTGCAGATTTATTGGTTCATAACAGAAGTCCATTTAAAAGCAATGCTTATCATATCTGCACATTCCCTCCACACAGACATTTTCTCTTTATTCCATCCATCCAACCATTTTCCAACCTGCTTATCCTATTGGGTTGCGGGGGTCCGGAACCTATCCCAGAAGCTACGGGCATGAGGCGGGGAACAACCCAAGATGGGGGGGCAGCCCATTTCTTTTTATTAAGTGTCATAATTTTTTTGGCTGAGTCATTCACTTCTGTTCTTGCCATTTTGCTGTTAATTGCAATTGTAGTCACTGGCTCCCAAAGGAATACTAAACACAATCGTTTAGAGTTTCATGTTATTGCAAAGGTGTTACTAATTAAAAAGCATCAATTGATGCTTGTCAATGAACTTTTTAACCCAGTGCAGCTCTTTTAGAGCCATAATTTGGGTTTCAATTTATTACTATTTTGAATAAATGTTTTCTTAAAACATTTTCTTAAAACATTGGAAGTTGAATGATTTTATTATAAAACCAGTAAACTTGCAATATTTTTACTGAATTAAGCAAGCATCCCAAGACTTTCAGTGAGCACTGTATATACATACACCGTATGTCAACTACACTTCATTTAGAGAGGTATAAAATGTGCAATCCATCTGCCTTCTATAACCAGTTCAGGGTGACGGTGGGTTTAGAGCCAGGAAACAACATTGGAATGCAGGGGACCACCCTGATGTCACAGGAAATATGTAACGTCTTTCATAACGTCAAAGAACAATGACGCAATTGATAAGTCTTAAACTGATGGAATTTCTTACTTTTCAAGACTTTTTCACGTGCCACGCAAACTGGTGGACTTAGTTGGTGAGGAGATGTTGGTTATGACAGGCCACACGTCACCACACCGGGGAATGGACTTCAGGGAGGACGTTCAGTCAGCAAGTGGCAGTTTGACACACGTGGCCTCAAGGGCATCCAGAATATCAGAAAAAAAAATCTTTGGCCAATGAGGAAACTGCAAGTGAGCATAAGGGACAGCACCAGGGTCTGGGGGGGGGGGGGGGGAGTTAGTTATTGTTTACCACACCCCCCTTCCTGCCCATCAATCTCTCCCTGCCTTTTCCTCAGGGTCTCTCTCAAAGGACAGCACTTGGTCCCTGCCCGCATGACCTCATCTGTCTTTGATTTTGCCCCAGCATATATGGGCACATGGGGGTAATACAGAGCTCTTTGATCTCTGGTGCCAAGAATAGAACTTGTTTATCTGAAGAT
>JAODUD010000045.1:643004-655660 GCA_026784285.1 Stomatorhinus walkeri
AAGTGCTCAATGTCAACCAGGTCACAATCTTCTGCATCTGCCTGCTTCACTGATCTTCGGGCAGCCTCTGGAGGACATGAGTGAACCGCAACATGAACACCTTGTTATATTGTATTAAGTTGACATCGCTGTCGAAGTAGCAAAACTTGAAAATGAGGCCATTTTACCAGGGAACGAGTTAGACGATAATGACTATAGATTGTTGTGTGCATGGCTGCATTAACATTAGCAAGGAAAACCCAAATCTAGCTTTCTTTGGTATATTTTCGGTTAGTAAAAATCAAGGCAATAAAACCAAAGAACTAACAGAAAGGAGACGGAAAACTTGACTAAAAGTTGAAAGAAAAATAAACACGGTCAGGAAGTGGCACGTTGTATGTGCTAAGCATTTCCTTACAGACAGAGAGGGGCAGTATTTAAATTAAATGCATTTAAAATACATTTATTTACTTCTGAGTATTTTTTAATTTTTATTTTGCTGAACAGAAAAAGATCATACATCATTTGTAATGAAATACTTTAAGAGATTGTATTTTTTTAGTTAAAATATTTAAAATGCTTAATAAAAATACAAAAATATATCTGGTCCAGACAACATAGTTTAATTTTAAATGAAATACGGGTTTAAAATACTTTTACTTATTTCAATGATAGAAAACAGATAGCCAGACATCAAATTAATCCCAGAGATAGTAATAAAACAATACTTACCTTCAACAAATATCTTCAGCAACTCAGTCATTAGAATAACTGCATCACCGCTTACTATGATGAAATGATAAGTTAAAATACACATGATAGTTGACGTTAGAGAATCATGTCACATGTTTGCTTAAATGGTTGCAAAAGGTGATACAATTCGTCAAATGTTTCCTTACTTTTAGTTTTTTCGTCTTTGAAAAACAATGACAATAGTTTGCCCACCGTCTCCTGAAAATACACACAGCATACAGTTTAATGCTTCATGCTATCGTATTAAATGTGATGAAACACGTAATCAAGCAATTCAGATGCAGTACATTTGCTTTGTCCCACGGTGCACTGCCTAAATCACACTTTACAACTTATTTATGGATTCATGTGCGTTGTCAATTAACTGTCAATATGTATGAAATGGAGCAATGGCATGTAATAATTAATAACTGTTAGAAAGAAAGTGATCTTGAAAATCCAAGGGGTGTGAATCAATCCCACAGACACCACTGATGAAAGTACACTTCACAGGACACAACTGTCCCATTTAGTTTCAGAGCTATTGACCCTTTAGTGTGTTGCCCCATTGCACTTTAAGTGGATGCAATATAATAATTAATAACTATTACATAGAAAAGCAATCTGGGAAACAACGGGGTCTGCAACAGTCGCCATGAGCCCAAAATGCTAAACCACCATGTTATTACAGCTGACAGCACCTATAATATTAGTTATTAACACGATTTTGCACAAATCACGAAATGGTTTGAAACGCAAAAATAATCCGTGTGCACATGATTCTGTCATTAAAAACGCCCCACCTTACTTCCGTGAAAAGTTATTAAAGTTAGAAAACTGAATACCGAACATGAGGCTAACAGCCCTGATTTTGCGTCTTTAATTTAAGGCAGCGACAGTAAAATACACTTATGCTAATATTTACTGCATCCATAAAACAGCGAATTACAAGTTAACTGGCTATGGAATTAATTCAATCCCATATCAAGCTGGATAACGTTTACTCTTAAATCACATTCACGCGATGTGAGCCACTTAATACTCAGTTATTAATCTATTCCAAACCTTTTTGAATACAGCACCCGACCTTCCGTCTTCCATTTTCAATTGCGCTCAGTCTGCGCGCTCTGCTCAGCGATTGGCTGAATCATCTGTTTCCCCGCCAATCGGATATCGAGCAACATTTCGTCACATGGATAGGATCATGTGGATGTGATCAACCTGACACCGAATATACCGAAAGTAGAATTACTTTGACGTAAAAATATACGTGCCCCTCAAAAAATCTATGCACAGCCCTTCATATTACTATATATTTCTATTTGTATATAATGTATAGATGAATATGTATGTGACATATTTTATGAGGTAGTTGCCCAGTTCTCACATACTCACGCATATCTTGCAATAACACTGCATTACTCAATGCATATTTTGGCTAGGCAATTAATTTTTAAACTTCTGCGAATATGTTATTTTTGTCTTACTGCAGGGAACTCAATTTTTCAGAACTGAGTACAACTAGGTGCTAAATTGTAAGTCAGAGAACACATTAATCCATTGGCTTTTCACCTGATCTCATGGAAATAAAAAGTGGTGCCTATCCTGGAAGCAATGGGCATGAGGCAGGGAACAACCCAAGATGGGGGGCCAGCCCATCGCAGGGCACACCCACACACCATTCACTCACACAGGCACACCTATGGGTAATGTAGTAACTCCAGTTAGCCTCAGCATGTCTTTGGACTGTGGGGGGAAATCGGGGTACCCAGAGGAAACCCCACAATGACACGGGGAGAACATGCAAACTCCACACACATGTAACCCAGGTGTGAGGCGACAGTGCTAACCACTGCACCACCATGTCACCCACCATTATATGTCAAGACATTTATTTTAACACTTGTGAAACACTAATAGGAAACAAGCATTGTATGCAGGCAAACAGCTGTGTCAAATCTATTACACCAAAAAAAAACTTGGCCCAAAATAAGAAACCAGCTGATGCAGGATAAGGGTATGAAACAGCTTATGAAGCTGTTTTCTGTCCCCAATACCCAAATGGTGGTGTCTTGGAAGAATAAATGAAGGAACATCATTCCACTGTCAACTCGTGGCATTTCTTCTTCCTTCACTGCTGATCCACTTCGTGATGGGTGGTGAGAGACAGATTTCTGCACTCTTACTGCAGTGACTGATAACAAGGGCAACTGATAACACTTGATGTGACAGAATTTTTCATATCACACAAAAACAATGTGGAAGCAAAGCTTATTAGAAGTCCAGGAGCTACATGGGAATATATTTCTGTAAACTCCCAGAGAAACATATTTTAAGTAAAGTCACCATTTAGGAATCCAACACACAACAGCTATGCAAACCAGCCAGTTGTAGTAAGATGTTCTCAAGTGCTCAATGTCACGATTGTCACGATCTGAACACAAAGCAGACAGGAGCAGGCATGAGGGCAAACCAAAAGGGGTTTATTGAGGAACAGGATCAGACCAAATGAAAGACACAAACCATAATAAAGAAAACCACTGGAGGGCACACTTGAGCAACATCAATGACCAAGACTGGGTAGCATAGCCCTGGGAGGCACTCTTCTACATGACCAATGAGGGAGCAGACGAGGGACTGCTAGAGTGAGCCAGACGAGGGCTGAAAGGAGAGCCAAGGCAAAGGAGAGGG
Source organism: Stomatorhinus walkeri (assembly GCA_026784285.1). Lineage (NCBI taxonomy): Eukaryota > Metazoa > Chordata > Actinopteri > Osteoglossiformes > Mormyridae > Stomatorhinus > Stomatorhinus walkeri. The sequence goes on from JAODUD010000045.1 coordinate 646,407, forward strand.
GCAGGGATGCAGGGCATGACAACAATCTCATGCATCTGCCTGAATGACACATTTTATTGTTTACCTATCTGTAATCCGCCATCTACCTATTGAACCTTTTTGCTCATCACTGATTGGTTATGTCTGTAGAGTTCGGAAGGGGAAACTTTCAGCCTGATACGCATTCTTGGTGATGCCACCTACCCAGCTGCCCTTCGCTATCCATTGCACAACTGTGCTGTCCAAAACTACAGTCCGGTTACAGGAAAGAATTTAAGAAGAAGAAATGGTTAATAACTAAACCAGGGGTGGTAAATCTTATCCGCAAAGGGCCAGTGTTCAGCTGTTCAAACCCAGGTGTGAGAACTCTTCAGCCAATCAATCCTCTAATTAGGGCACAAATACTTAGTGATGGCTCAGTTACTGCTGAAGTATAAATCACGAACAAATCATGAACAAATATGGTCGATACTTGAGATAAAAGATGAGTCACGATGCATTAAGTTCTGTTATTCATGACTTGTTCCTTCAGCAGTTCACAAAGGTTTCAACAAATATAGTAAATAAAATACCTGCTTGGGATAAAATCTGCATCATTAATGATGAATTAACATGAGATCAGTATGTAACTAAGACTTAGTTTGTGGTTAATTAATGCATAAGTAATAGCATTATTGCACAGCAATTACTGGGTAATCACAGCCATGCTTTCGACTTGTCTTACATGCTTGCATGGCAGCATGGCAGCTTATTGTGTTGGGTGCCAGACAAAGTAGACAGGAGCAGGAATCAGGGCAAAAACAAGAAGAGTTTATTTTAATCAAAGCAAGGGAAATAAATGGATCACAGGGGAACTTCAAACAGGCTCTAAGCACAATACTGACAATATCAATGTCCAGAGTGGGGATCATAGATCTGGGAGGCACTTATATACTACGGAGTAACAAAGGAGCAAAATGAGAGGCAGCTGGAGAGATCCACAGAAGAACAGGAACAAGATGTAGGAGTGATACGACACAGGTGTGTCTCGTTGGATCACAACAGAGGCGGAGACAGAAAGGTCAGCTGGGCACGGCATGACAGCAGCAAAGCTTATGGAACAAGAAGTTTCACTTCTGTTTTGCACTCACATTATTTGATCATTCTCATGGCAATAGGTGAAATTGAATATTTTCTTTTCAAAACACATGCCCTAAATCTTTTCCCAAGCTTCAATGTCATCCTTCATAGGCAGAATCCTGAAATGAAATAGAAGGAATGATTATTGTACAAAATAGCTCAAATTCAAAATGACCCCCTGACAGTCTACAATTTTGCTCTCTCCCTGCTCCCTGTAGTGTCTGGAGGGTCCCCTAGGACCAGGTTGGGAGTCACTGTCTTATCAGACCATGGGAGCACATAAACCAGCATTGTCATACCCAGCCAACCAGACTTTTCGCTCCCAAACTCACCCTGTAGGCCCCTCTGTTTACGTTTTTGCCAAACGGCCATCTCTCTGCCTGTGAAGGGTTTGCAGTTTGGTGATGAGGAATTTCTTGTCGGCTCCCTCCTGCACACAGAGAGAAAGAAAACCCCCTTACTGCAGAACAGGTAACAAACTATTCCGCATCACAAGACAAATTTTGGGATTCCGGGTATACCCACATTTCTAATCTGTTCTTGTAAGAGGCTGACGATCTTTTGCTGTCCATCTACTACTTGAGTGTGAAAATAAATGATTATACTGAAATTAAAGAAGAAAGAAAGATTAAAATATACAAATTGTTCCTTTTCAGATGAACTAAGCAGGCAGACTGGTAATAGTGTAAACTTGAAAAAAAAGAAAAAACAATTTGTCCATTTGAAACTGACAGTCATTTAAGCAGTTGCTCGGATATTAAGAAACAACTCACAGGAAAATTCCAGAGGAGAGAAAGAGGGAGATGGGATTGTTCACTATGTAGCAGTAGACCCAGGTGAGCCATTCGATGTTCTGCCTCTCGACCCACTGCTTTCCCACTTGGGCCATAGTGCGGAGGCCTCTGAACGGCCCACAGCCTGGGGAGGGTGCAATCCTGGGTGTTTAAAAAAAAGTACACTATCACACCGATATTGTTAAATATACTGAGGGAGCGTGTAGTGGTATGTACGCAGTCAATGAAATAAGTGCTATGCATTTCAAAATAAGCTATGCTGAATATAGGGTCGCAAACTCACGCCCACATGGTGTAGCTGACCAGCATAGAGACTCCCAAGAAGAAGGGGAAACACAGCAGGGAGATAAAGAGGGTGTTCATCTGCTGGCCATTTGGGGGCCTTCTGGGGAGCTGAAAGTTCATCTTCAAGCTGGTCTGACAGGAGGAGCAGAAGCGACTGAGCCACATAGTCGGAAAAACAGGGAAACGATGCTTTGCATTTTTTACGATACTGATTACTTTGTAAGCCTTGCAAATGTCGCTTATTTGTCAGCAATGTAAATGGACTGGGAAGAAACTGGATTTTAGACTGGCATTTATGCAATTAGTTCAAGTACATTCAAGTACTGTAGACTGCATTCTACTGTAAAGTGTACAGAACCCTGAACTACTTATAACAAGAAGACAGTTATGAAATTAACTTAAAATGTCCTCTGCGGCCATAAAGTTTACCAAAAACAAACCATCGCCTGCTCTATATCAAGTCATTTTGACAAAAGTAGCCTTTGAATGCCTTTGCTTGTCCAGAACAAGCAAAAATTCAAGACAAGATGTTTTTTGAAGGATGGAATTTTTATTACATAATTTTAGATTTTTTTTCTAGCTCCTTTATAAGAGGACAAATGGACAAAATGCACATCTGCCAGTAGAAAAATCAGCAAGAATCATTTCCATTCTCTGTGACCATTTATTAAACGCTGTGTCATCCAGAAACCCTGGGAGGTATTATGATGTCCAGCAGGGGGCATCATTTACCTTTTTTACATAGAACAGCAGAAACAGCTTGACAACTTGCACAGCAGGCAGTAATGGTGCAAACAGGATCCCCAGCCTGTCGAAAGTAATATTCTTACTTTTAGCCATTAAGAACCTAAACTCCAGTCTATCTGCAAGACCCTCACTGGTCTCACTAGCCTGGAGGACAGATTGCATGTTGTTTTTGTAAGGGGTTCTGAGGCTCTGGCGAAGGAGCCAGGGTTACCAGACAAGTGCCTGGCCGTAAATGAGCTCCAGCATGTTCCGGACGATGTTGAACTCCAGCGCCCCCTTCCTCTTCAGCACTTTTTGTAAAAAACACCTTGGGACAAGCGGAGATATTTCTCAAGAGGAAAAAACACATTTCACACATTGGGGTGGTGAGGGAGGGGCCACTAAGTGTTTCTAACCAGAAGGCTGTTAGCTCAAATCCTGGGAGGGATCCTGTTGCAGGACCCTTCAGCAAGGTGCTTAACCTCAGTTATTTGAAATATCCAGCTTTGTAACTGATATTAGAAGTGGATACTTCAGGTCCAGAAAGAACAATTCCAGACCAGGATTTTGTTTCAACCAACAGTTGAATTAAATGTTACAGTCACAGAGTATTCTGCTTGTTGGCTGAGACAAAATCCTGGTCTGGATTTTTTACTTTCTGCACCTGAACCATCCATCTTGGCTCATTGTCAACTAACAATGCATGAGTAAAGCTGGCTTGTTAATGCACACGGACCAGAAGAGAATGTTCCCTAGCAATCCGGTGGGATTGTCAGATAAATTTAATCTGTACTGACTGGTGTAGATGGTATGTCTAATGCTGTCCTCACCTCCAGGTGAAATCACTAAAGAACATGTCCAGGAGAGTGATGAGGAAGTCCATCAGCAGGAGGCGGTAAAGCTCCTGGCCAACAAAGCTCTCCCAGCACTACAGACAGCCAGCAGGGGGCAGTAACATGAGATGGGTCCTATCACTGTCTCCATGCAGTGACACAGTTTATGGGAATCGCAATGAATTTAATGTGACAATCAGTTGCTGTAACATCGCTTCTGTCACATTGATTATAAACTTGATGATACTGATTTACGCGCAAGTTGCTCAAAAATGTTTTAGAACACTTCATGTCGATTTTTGATTAAGTTGTTCCTACCTTCATTTAAATTGTAGTCACCATTTATCCTTTTATATGGATGTATGTGGCATTGTTTTCAGATGTGGACTCACTCACCGGCGGTGACCCGGCTCTCTTTCCCAGCCAAAGGTAGCACAGCAATCCCAGCATGCAAACCTTCAGGCCCAAGTTCCTGTCCAAAATCAACAAAGCAGTAAGCTATGCTGCAAAAAAATATATTTCCAACGACTTACCCCGGTGAGGGTCATAGTGGCGAAGGCCAGAAGCCTATCTTATCCCAGGCAGCATCGGGCTCATGGAAACGGGACACCCTGGACGAGATGCCAGTCCATCAAAGGACACAGGACAAAGATAGTCACACGCTATGGGCAACTTACAGATATCACTACACCATCCATGGAGCAGCGGCAGGATCTAAACCTTCATACAAACTCCTTCGTGTATTTCTACCACTTACCTGAAGATGGCGACCCAGACACAGACGTGGGGTGAGCTGTACTTCTCCAGGTAAGCCACAATGTTAAAGACAACAGGCAGAAACATGTTGATGGTGGACACCAGTGCAGGTACAATCAGCAGATGGGCCTCCTGACCCATGGTATTGTCTTTTGGGGAGTGCATCTGCCAGTCCATTAAGAAACACTGAATTACTACATACCTTGGCCAGGTGCAATAAAAATTTGTAGCTAAAGGTCTGTATAAACAGAGGTCTGCTGTGACATCACTTCATGCCTAATGGCCTGGTATAGTACTGATGAATAAACAAAGGCCTGCTGTGACATCACTTCATGGTTAAAAGCCTGGTATGGTACTGCTGTATAAACAGAGGCCAGGTGTAACATCACTTCATGGCTAAAGGCCTGGTACAGTACTGCTGTATAAACAGAGGCCTGCTGTGACATCACTTCATGGTTAAAGGCCTGGTATCGTACTGCTGTATAAACAAAGGCCTGCTGTGACGTCACTTCATGGTTAAAGGCCTGGTATGGTACTGTTGTACAAACAGAGGCCGGGTGTAACATCACTTCATGGCTAAAGGCCTGGTACAGTACTGCTGTATAAACAGAGGCCAGGTGTAACATCACTTCATGGCTAAAGGCCTGGTACAGTGCTGCTGTATAAACAGAGGCCAGGTGTAACATCACTTCATGGCTAAAGGCCTGGTACAGTAAGCTGTATAAACAGAGGCCTGCTGTGACATCACTTCATGGTTAAAGGCCTGGTATTGTTCTGCTGTATAAACAAAGGCCTGCTGTGACATCACATCATGGTTAAAGGCCTGGTATGGTACTGCTGTACAAACAGAGGCCGGGTGTAACATCACTTCATGGCTAAAGGCCTGGTACAGTGCTGCTGTATAAACAGAGGCCAGGTGTGACATCACTTCATGGCTAAAGGCCTGGTACAGTACTGCTGTATAAAGAGAGGCCTGGTGTGACATCACTTCATGGTTAAAGGCCTGGTACAGTACTGCTGTATAAAGAGAGGCCTGGTGTGACATCACTTCATGGTTAAAGGCCTGGTATTGTTCTGCTGTATAAACAAAGGCCTGCTGTGACATCACATCATGGTTAAAGGCCTGGTATGGTACTGCTGTATAAACAGAGGCCGGGTGTAACATCACTTCATGGCTAAAAGCCTGGTACAGTACTGCTGTATAAAGAGAGGCCTGCTGTGACATCACTTCATGGCTAAAGACCTGGTACAGTACTGCTGTATAAAGAGAGGCCTGCTGTGACATCACTTCATGGCTAAAGGCCTGGTGCTGTATGACTAATTCCCTTATAAACTGGACTTACGACAATGTAGACAAATCTAAGGCAGAACAGCATGCTGCCCAGACACAATGTCCACGCCAAAAGGTGCCCTGCGACCCAGGCTAATCTCCTCATCAGGCCAGGCCTGGTGTCTTTGATCACCACCTGTAGCAGCTCCTGAGGAAAGAGGCTCTCAAGTTTAGGTTCTGCAAAGACTTTCACAAGCAACAGCACCAAATTAATTATTAAGAAAAAGATGAAAATGTTGGTGTGGGAAACAAGCGGCATGGTCATCAAACAAGCGGACAGTGGTTTTCTGTGAGGTTGATGTCGGTTCTTTGTGATGAAACTGCAAGTGCACCTACCTGTGCATGTGAGACCCCAAATATTACCTTCAGTTGTGTGTAGATACTCTCTGACTGCAGTTGGATGGAATCCGTTGCGGTGACTTTGAAGTCCCAGGAGCAAAACGTCTTGATGGCCGTGTCACACCGGGATGTTCGCTTGTCAAACCTCCCCCCATATGACCTGAACATGCTACCAAGGCAACAAACATCTTCTCAGACTTGAAAAAACTCAGTTTCAGTCTATTTTATTTAACGTTTCATGACAGAATCCATTTCCTGTTGTGGTGAGCTCATACAAACAGTTTTTTAAAATCTTGATTTGAATTACATATAACATAAAAATTCCATTATTATGTAATAATAGATACTCTATTGATCCCATGGGGAAATTCTCTTTTCTCCTTCCCCGGCTTGCTCTCTATAGGCCGCCGCCCATAGCAGCACCTGGGGGGCTGGGGGTTAACAGATCAAAGACCCACAGATATAGTGAGGCTGGGCTGACCATCTGACCACAGATACAGAAGGCTTAGCCCAGTGAGCTACACGCTGACCCCTAAAATGTCATCGGAAGCTTCTGATGGACAAGGAAACAGTTCAAAGAACTTTCGATTCAGTTTCAGAATCTTATAAAGCTCATTTAATAAAATTCACAGCCAGGACACCGTGCCTGTTTGTTCATGTGCAGCAGCTGCAAAGTGTCTGGCCCATGTGTTATTTTCAGCATATCTTTGTACCTTTAGATGCTACCAGATCTCCAGCATGCGTCTCTTTAAGAGGTACAAGGGTGAACAACCAACTGCAACTTGCCACGTTTCGGCCACAAAGCTGACTAAGCTTGTTCAGAAAGGGCAGCATTTCGCAGGAGAATGTTCTGTACAGAGCTGAATCAAACTCAAATTCTGGCAAGTGTATCAAACACAGCCACTACCACGGAGGAATGAATGTGAGCTTGATCTTTCACTCATCTGTCCAAAGAGCTCTGATCCAGGACTCTTGCAGATAAGGCTGGTAGTTTTTCAACATGGGACAAGTATTTAAGGGGGCAACCTTTTTACCATGTCATAAAATGCAAGTCTGACTACTCTGCACACCAAACAAAACTACATAAACACTTAAATCTGCACTACCTAATTCCCAGACACATATGGTTTATTCCACATAAAGACAAAAATAAATATGGAAAATGGCAAAGATGCAAAAAATACTGGGGATGGGGACTCCATGTGATAAGGGATCACTGCGCCACTTACCTGTACACAAGAAAGATGCAAGAGAGAAGGAAAGACAGAGAGATGTTTAGGAAGTAGACCAGGGGGGCACTTTTATATGTTGCCCCACAGTCGCTGGGGGCCGATGTGCAGCTCCCACGCAGCGTGGAGTTGGTATAGTAGCTGTAGAACATCGTCGAGTTTGCAAAGCTACCCTACCAAAGCAGAAATGGGCAAGGGACTGGTCAGTAAAGAAGCAGGTATGGTGCAGTTGCGTGAAAGATCCCAAAAGGGTCCCTGAAACCCATCAGCTCAGCAGTACTGTACTCTGTTTTAAGTCAGAGGTCCAAAACAGTCATTTTCCATGGTCATCGTAAGCACCTAGGACTTAATCACAATGAGGTTACACTAGTGTTAGTGAAGAGTTTTGGCAGTCAACTTCAGTGTGAAGATGTGGGTTTCTGAATATCCTGACAAGCAGACATGCATGTCTGTGTATGGGGGGGGTGTTGTGCTGCTTTAAAGGGACACGCTGTATAGCCAGCTAAAAAAAACACATTTTACTGCCTTGTAAGGAGGGACACGTGTTGTCAGAAGAGAGGAAAAGATCCCTCAAGTACTTTTGTAAGACAACAAGTGCTATAAAAATCACTATAGAATTTTAAAAAATACATTAAAATATCCTACAAGTATACCATCCATCCATTATCATCCATCCTTCAATTGTTTATGCAATAGAAGATCATAGAATTTTTCCTATATTATGTTAATTGACTTACATTTAAAAACTTAAAGTAATTGTATACTTAAAAAACATGTAAAGGGAACGCCTCACAGAGACACCTGTACAGATCATGCATGAGAGTGAATGTGCATGTGTATACATTTCCTAAGATAAAGGTAGATCATGTGGGCGTGTCCCTTTTAGTAAAAAACCTAGTGATGTTTTTCAAGCATCAAAAGTATTTTGCTTGTCATCAGTCGTTTGTTTTCAAATTCTGTTTAGAGTCACATTTTGCAATCTACAATTTAATGTGCAGCCTGTACAATGGAAGATACAATGGAACAGGTTCCTCAATCCTTACCGTGCCAGTGAGCATCTCCAGGCCTGTGAAGTTACTGGAAGATGGCAGAGGGGCGTAAATCACCTGGGGCAGGGTCAGGAAGGACCCGGTGGTCAGTAAGAGGACAACGTTGAAGAACAGTAGAGTCTTCAGGAAGGTAAAGTAGGAGAGGACAACCGTGCCGAAACGGGCAGACACGTCCGTGAATGCAGCCTGCCGCAGGCAGGAGGAGTCCCGCACCCACTGCCAATTGGTCTGCTGCAGAGATCAAAGGTCACATAGCACCTACATTCAGCCAATAAGGGCATCAGATACATTGTCATTATACTGATCAATGATGAACTTTCATTATGTTTTAATGTGTAGATTTTAATAATAATTATGTATCAGTGCCCAGGAGAAACCATGCTGTGAAGAGTACATAAAAATAAATAAAAATAAAACTGATTTTAATACAAGTGTTTATCCAGGACACAGACTGAATCCAGTGTTGTGAGGATTTGTGACTTGACAAAAACTCACCAGAATGAGACCGGCGCAGCAAGGCACATGACTGGTAGAAGCTGCTCTTTTCTGAGAACTCGACAGCTTCCTTGTAAGAGAAAGAGTGTTGAGTTTCTAAAGAGAAAATCCTCGCTAGAAAAACAGGCGTTCGTTGTTAGTGAGAAAACCTGAGGACAGGAGCAGGGACAGGGGGCTAGTGACAGAGAGGAGGTGCCCGCACAGCTGAAGGATAGGAATATGGACAGGAGGTTAGTGACAGAGAGGAGGTGTCCGCACAGCAGAAGGACAGGAGCAGGGACAGGGGGTTAGTGACAGACAGGAGGTGTCCGCACAGCAGA
>JAODUD010000045.1:668676-696627 GCA_026784285.1 Stomatorhinus walkeri
TGGCGTAATGGGGGGGGGGGTATTGGGGTGTGACTTTATACATTATTGCTTAAAAGATACGTTTTTAAGGATTTGTAAAAACTGAATCTATACTTAGCTGCAACTAGTCTGCTGTTTTTCTTTGTTCTTTTTTTTTCCTTCACATTTATCTTGGCCGGGTTCAGTGGAATATCAGTGGCTGGACCTGAAACTCGCATTGCTGCCAAATGCCAAATTTTGCCCATTCCTCGCCCATGTTGGGCCGTCCCAGGACAGGTGGCTCCTCGCGTCGCATGCCAAAAACGAGCTAATTAACAAGTGCCATCAACCACACATTTCTTACTCTGTTGCGGGGGGGGGGCGTCACTATGGTTCTTATAGCCTCACAGCTGGGTGCGCCATTAGACAGCAAACCGTTAAAAATGGGATCCGCTTCGCAACAGCTTTGTCTTCTTTTGATCTTAAAAGGTCAGATTATTACCAAACAGCACATTTGCATATACAGAATTACACTTCCCTACAATGGAGATGTTCCTGTGTTTATATTGGTGTGATTAGTACGTTTTTTTTTTATTACACAGTGGCTACTTTAATCAAAAATGAGTTAATCTGTTAAGGTATGATTCTGCACATTTTGAATAGCATGAGTAGTGTAGTGAATAAGAGGTGTATCAGTCACGCCAGGTGAGTCTGTGAGACCATCCGGGTATTAGACGAGCTTCACAGCGTCTTCAGTTTACTAATGAGTTGTAACACGCTGGGGTTGCCAGCTTAGAAAAGTCAGCACATAGATTTAATTTCCGATTGCCTTTATGAACATTTTGCATTTACCTTTTATTTTGGAACTGACCGGGACGTCTAAGTAGTTTCACTAGAACATTTCACTGCAAAAGATAGTGGCACAATCTGTGTTTTAAGTTTAATATCAGCTGCGCCACATGCAATATCTTTCCCCCTTAAAGTAGAAGGCACCCTGTCTTCTATTACTGTGTGCCCTGACTACAAATATTACACCCGTCTACAGTTCCTCACATAGCTGTAAACCTTTTCCTCTGGTTTTGACATTTGATTAAGGACTTTTTTTTAATGCCACAGCCCAATGTGCAGGCGTTGGGTTTATCTGTATAATTGTGTCCCCCAAGTTAAAAATTGTCCGTGTAACGTGATTTCAGTGTATGACTACTGTGCTGTTCTTCCTTTAATGGTGTATATTTTTTATGGTTCATAAAGTGGTTAAATCATAATCATTGTCTGTAACCAGCTATTCATTTCTGTTCCTGGAATTTTGATGCCTGTTTCCTGCCTGGCCTGTATATCCGGTTTTGTTTCGTTTTTTTTTTTTTTTTTAAAAAGATTTTCCAATTAGAAGTTAATGGATGACATGCGGATAAGTACCCCCCATGTTTTCACGCTGGAGTAAATTCCTATCACTCCATAAATCATTAAAAGCCAATCAGTACATGAAATCATACTGGTTTTCCTGTTCTTTGAAGAATATTTCAAAAACACCCCAGATTCAAACACTAAAATTAAAAGATTTTAATAATTAAAAACAAGATTCTACAGAAACAAACACCCAAGTAAGCAGACATTTCTGAAGGAAGCTCATGATATGATTGGCCAACAGATTGGCCAATCCAGGGCCGACTGCATCTGCCCAGGCAGAGGTGGCAATTTCAAGTCCAGAAAATCCACACCCACAGGATTTTGACTCTCGCAGTTCAACCAAGCAGCTGAGTACTCTGTGACTGTAACTCTTTATGCTCACCTGGGTATCTGAAACAGTCTTAGCCTGGATTTGTACTTTCTGGACATGAAATGTTCGCTTCTGTGTCCAGATATATAAATAATGTCAAACGTGTCGTCGAGACGTCAAGAAAGTGACCAGATAAACAAGAATTTTTCCAAATCATACTGTGAAGTTAACAGGTAACAAAAACAATAAACAACAGAACCACATCCTAACTTTCAGATTTTCACCGATCAATTCCAGCTAGTAAAGAAAGTTAAAGTGAAGATACCTGTTTTAAAATCCACATGAAATACATATGTACTATTAAAAGTCTCAGTTCATGCTAACGCTCCCTGCACAAGTCCAGGTTTTAGGTCTTCGATCTCCTTTAATGACTGGATCAGTCAGCGTACTGTAATGACTCTCTGAGCTCGGTGGAGCATCTCCTCAGAGCTGAAGTGTGCCCAGAAGCTTGCGAGAAGCACCAAAGTCGGGCTGTTTTGTGGGCAGGCTGAGTAGAGTGTCCTCCCTCCGGGGGGCGCTGTTCTCCTTCTCGGCAAGCAGGCCTCCGTAGCAAGCCCTGCACACCGCATTATATTTGTCCGCGCCACCTATGACTTCCACCTGGGGAAAAACCAGATGCAGAAGGTCAGTTCATCCCTCCCAACGTGATACGAGATCACCGGTTTGCACGCGTTCCTCATCTAAACTGAGATTTCCGGGATGTTTTAAAGTCACAACCGAACAGTTACATGTGTAGCTGAAATGACCTGTGGATAATTAGATGTTATGGTCTTCCGTAAACTAGCTGCATTACTTTAAAGTAGTGGATAGTGAAAATACATCAGATGTGGTCTTTACTCAAAACATGCTCATTTGCATCACTTCCCACCACCCTCTGGGTTTTCTGTGGTCTATTACTTTCAAATTCAGGTTAAAGACAATCTTTCATTGGGTAGAGATTCCCCCTCCCCCGCCCACCACATGGACCCACCTCCCTCTCGTCCCCCAGCCTCTTGGTGTACGCCGCCTCCTTGAAGCACTGCATGCAGACGGCGTTCAGCTTCACCACGCTCTCCGCCAGTGGAACCAGGCTCAGGATGTTCCCGAACGGCTGTGGGAATGCAGGGAGTTCCAGCACAAGCCTTCCGGTTCTGAGCAGGCCCAGGCTAACTTTCCTAGCACTCCTTCATATCCAACAGGGTCTGACTCACCTCAAAGTAAAATAATCGGTCCAGAAATGGTCCAAAGCTTCAAAGTTCTGAGTTTAGTGTCCAACAAATATTTCTACTCCAAAGTCATATTTCTGCATGTCGTTTGTAACTCATTAAAGCAACTGACTCATCAAATTATAATTATAAGTATTTGCCCCCCAAAAAATATAGCACGCAATAGATTTTTAGTAATGAATATGCATAGTTTACCTTCCTCTGAAAGGTGCCGTCTAGCGCGGCCATGATGACGGTCTTTCCCATGTTAGCCATCTCCTCACAGAATTCCACAGTGTCTGGGAACTGTGACGGAGACAGAAGATTCTGGTCACATGCCAGATAGCTGCCACCGCCTGGTCCAGATTTCTGCTTATAACTCTTACATCTGGCCACCCATTTTCACAGGTACCAACATGACAGAGTCATTGGGGTTTCACAAAAAAAAACCCCACCCACCCCATGACACTTGAAATACAGTTGCTGGTAAATATTAGGAGGTTGAGGGTTACAGGGTTTTCATTATGTTCTGTGGCACTGGACTGCAAGGGCTAAAAGGAATTCATCATTATGAATACAAATGTCCTTTGCATTGCTCAAGACTGATAACGAAGAAAGACAGGTGATTATTCCAAAATAAATTGCAAAGTGTATGGCATTATTACAAAGCACACTTACAAACTGCCCTTCATCAATGCCAATGACAGACGCCTGTATTGCCAATGACTGCACGTCCTTTAATCGATTAGCAGGAACAGCTTCCATCGTATTTCTGGGGGGAAATTCGAAATGGGAGCAGATAGCAAATTAAAATTTATTGTTGATGAATTAAAAGTGAAAGCATGCAAGAAAACCCAAAACAAGTGACTTACTTGTCGTGAGTTGCCATCCCTTTGTCGGAATAACGAGTGTCCTTAGCGTACTTGATCACGAGGCAGCAGTACTGTGCAATCTGAAAGCGGCGCACGCGGCGCATCAGCTCTGTGCTTTAAAAAATATTCGCAAATGTTACTTTTTCCAATCGTTTAACAGTAAACCAAACTATTGATGTTTGCATTTAAAACATGTACAAAACATCAATGCTCAACATTTAAAATAAATAAATACGCGTAAATAAAAAATACCGTCATCTAGGTGCTACGAAACGCGGGATTTAATTATGCTCTTTTTGCAAATAAATGAATTTTCATTAGCTTTCACTTAAGTACACTACTGAATTCATTCGAACTATGTTGTCAATGATCAGCAAAGTTCTATTACTGCCAAGACACGTTAAAACCATTGAATGGAGTATTTTGGCGCGATGTCGGTGTACACAATGCAATGTAATCTGCAAACATTCATCCATGAATGCATTGAACTGCACATTCATGCAGCTATATACTTACCTCTTTCCCGAAAACATAGGTCCAAAAATTACCTAAAATTAAAAACATCATGTTATTTACGATGTTTACTTACTCGATGTTTATCTTCATATTAAAATCCTACAATCCAACTACTATAAATGGAAAAATGTAGTCAACCAGCTGCAGACTCCACGGGAAACAACAGTGTTTCTACTACAAGCTAGCATACAAGATATCATTAATAAGAGAATCTTATCCCACTCCTTTATCAAATTCAAATCAAAACTCGAACAAGAAAACATAAAAACAGCTTAACACAATACCTGGATTTGTCCTCGTGTTTTTCTCGGAGAATTTTGCAAAATTTGTGTTACATTCAAACACTCCATTTCTTGTTCTTTCTGAAAAGAGAATAATAAATAAACAATAAATTAAACTGTGCTGCAAATAAATTTAAAAAGGCGCACAGGAAACAGCCCACGGTTAGTAAAGCGCCTGTACACTGCCGGCAGATGCGTGGTTATGAGTAGCGCCGCCCAAATGATTGCCAATTTAACCTTTTGAAATACGGAAATATGGGTCTTGAAACGATCCAACCTATAACTTTAATGCAATTTTTTTGAGTCGACCCGAGGACGTTTAGTCGTGGGGTGTTTGGTTGTTTTAGCCTTATCTCCATTTCTGGTGTAACTTGTCCGTGTAGAGTGTGTGTTTCCTGGAGATGTTCCCTGGAGTCCCGAGAGGAAGATAAGTACGTAGTTCACTCAACATGTCTAAGCTGCACAAATATATCAACTTTACGTATATCCGCTGGCGGCCCGGTTTTTGTTGATTACCTTTATGAGTCATCTTGCAGGTTTAGGTAGAGCCGTTAAACTCTTCCACAGGTAATTTGCCATTCAGATGATTTATTTTTGCAGGTACCCTTGGGACCTGCGAGGAAGTGCAGCATACTCTCTTTAAAACGGTCTAATATTTTAATGTGTGCATCTAATCAATGATTGTGCAGACAAGGCCAGATTAAAAACATATCGCGTCCTACTACTTGATCACAATCATTCTGACTTTACACGACTAGCGCTGCAAAAAAAATTAACGATTGTAATTTTACCTTGCTATAATATGCAAGTTACCCATATTTCACATGTTTCGTAACAGGGTCATTCAGCTAGCAGCTAAGGAGATCCACTCTTGGGATTGTATCATACTCATGAGTAGATTAATAATTTTAAATTTAGATCAATTAAAAGTAGGCCTACCCAGGTTCCTAAATAGGTTGGTCATTTGTATAAAAGGCCGTTTGTGTAATTTAAACGAGCATATTTAGTTCCTACCACTGAGTATTTTCAAACAGATCAGTTATTGCAAGTGCAAGTCACGCCGAAGTATTCCAAAATCTGTGCAGCATGTAATCTTTAGGGATCAATAACCTACTATGAATCGACTGATCGATTTGGTTTTAAGTTGGGTGTTTCATGTAGTTTTAGTTTCCCTTTTAATGCTTTAAGAGATTGTTTTGTATTAGAACGAAAAGTAATTGTACGAAAGGTAAGGCGCAATTAGCTGACTTTATTTGCATAAATTGAAAAAAAAAACTGCTTTCATAACTCCTCACTCCCTACACTGCGTTGTACGTGGATCAATGGATACGCCCCAGCCAGCCTCATACGAGTTGCACATTTTGACGCGCCGTAGCGCCTGCGTCGTTTTGAATGGCGGGACCTACGCAAAATGCGTGCGATGGGTCGACGGTCATGCGCAGTGCGTGTTGTCGCTGCCGCCGACTCCGAGTCGCGGGCCGGAGAGGAAGTGTCGCGATCCCCGGCGCCGCACGAGTTATGGAGGGAGGACAGGAGCGGCCGTGAACGCGTTCATTTCGGATTATCGCCGGGAGGCTCACGGCCCGCTGTAAGTACGCAACGGTACCGAGAAGCCTCTGGCTTCTGACTTTTCAAGGAAACCTGACAAAGTGACGCAGTTTTCCGGTTTGGTTTGCCATCCCGGGCGGCTAGTTGTTTTTTTTTGTTTGTTTGTATGTTTATACCGTGTTAGTAGGAATGAATGAGTTAATATGGTGACAGGGCATCAGTAGTCAATATGCTTTATTCTACAAACATGACCAAATGACCCAAGTAAGGCTTGTCGTTGTCGGACTGATCCCGACTTAAAAAGTTACATGCGTTGGGTGTATCGGTACTCAGTTTCAGGATGTTCCCCCCCCCCCCCCGTGCTTTTCTGATGGTCTAGGAGCGCCGTGTAACAGACGTCTGTCTGTAGCCGATCTAGTCCTTACAGTGCTAAGGAAATGCCTGCAGACTGTGATCGGCAACCGAGAGTCGTTTTTTTTTTAGCGTGAATTTGCAATGCATGACCACTGTTATTGTGACTTGCAGCCGGCTGTGTGCAGACATGAAATTCAAGCAGGTTTTGGATCCAGTCCGTTTGCCAGAAGTTGATACCTGCAACGGCAGGCCTCCCGACTTTTTCCTTACTGAAAATTTCAGGGGCACCAGCTCAAAATAAAGGTCCGCCAGTTAAATCGGCATGAAATGCACACATTCGTGTGTCTTCCTTCTTGACTATTACTGAAAAATACTTTTGGTAGTAAATATACAATGTGTAGAAATGGCAGTGTGATGTTTTGCATTAAAGGAAAATGTATGTGTAGTAGTGCTTAAGAGAAAAAAAAAAAGTCAAACGCCAACTAAATTTTTTTTTTTTACAAAGGTAAACATAAGGTATGTGGTCAGCTGCGCTTCCGTCAGTGCAAGGGTGTGTGTTTGGTTTCAACACTGGTGGGGGGCCTAAACAGCCCTGATGCCCCCACCCCCCTAAACCAAAAAAAAAAAAAATGGGGAGCATATCTGCCGGTCACACTGCTGTGCCTACTTATAAAATTTAATCACATTGTCTTCAAAAATGCTACAACATACTCTGTCTGGAGCCCTGAATAGCAAAATGTGCTCTTTGTAGCCCAAATGGATCATGTCATGGACTTGGATTTAATCGAAATGAAAGGCAGAACAGCCTGGTGTTTCTGCCCGGTCCGCTGGATTGGCAGTATTAACTGAGTATTAACTGATATCAGGATGTCATTGGTTTGACTTTAGTGCTTTGTGTTTGAGTGCTTTCACAATGGAGGAATTCTGAGTAATTTGTGGTGTGGGAGAATCAAGATCAAGAGGTTCCTTATGGAATCCCTCATATTGAATAAAAAATGAGCGTTTTGTCATATGGCCATATGGATATATAGATGGATAGACATTGGAGCTAATCTGAAGTGTGCATATTTTATGGATTAAAATCAGCTGTTTTGGTTAGTTTACCACTTGAGTAAAATGACCATTAAGTAATGCAAAGAAACTGCATTCCAGGGGACTGAAAAGTGGCTGTTGAACAGAATACCACATTATTGGCGTGTAGATAAAGAATGTTAATATATTATCCGGAAGCCGTGTTTGCTCCTGTTTGTAGAGAGAAGTTGTGGACGAGGAACAGAGGATGGTCTTCAAGATCACTAAAGGGTCTTTTAATGCTGGAGGCTTGGCTGGTCTCGTGTGGCAGATGAACCACATACCGGACTGAACACTGCTTTAATTGACCTCCATACAGCTTGGTGTTCAGTTAGGCTCTGTCTTGTTCTGTTTGCGTACCTGGCTCACCCATTTGGACTTTCTTCAGTCAGTGATAATCCTCATGCTGTAAAAGTTTAGCTCAGTGTTCCCCAGCGCCCACTCCCCCCTCCCAGTTAGTCGAGGTATAAAAGCCTAACCTTTCGCCCAAAAGCAGATGCTGCAAATCACTCTCCGTCTTTAGTGCTGAGGACATAGTACCTGGCATTATATTTTTTTGGGTTGGGGAGGGAGGGGGGGGGGGAAGATGCCTGCTGGCCAGCGTTTGAAAAGGAGGCGAAGACGCGGTAAATGCTACTATTTGTATTACTTGCTGTTTATTTTTGTGTGGGGACCGGGTGCAAGGCATCTCTGGTCCGACCTGGCCGTGTTTCAGTTTTGCAGGTCCCGTTTCTGTTGTGTCGTGGTTGTGCTGTTTACGACGGTACCAATCAAGTCTACAGTCGGTCATCATTAGCGTTCTAAGCCCTGTAAAGTTCAGCATGATTTGCTTAATGGTTGGTGGAGAAGTGCAAAGTGTGCTCTGTGTTAGGGTCGAGTATAGCTGCCTTTCGGTTTGCTGGTTGGCATGAGGTGACATGTCACCTGCGAACGCCTTCCCAGTTCCAACCGTGCTTTCGACCAGTTAGTGTCTTAGTACCAGTCTAAAACCCGTTCTTTCTCCTTCCCTGCAGTTCGATTCCCTTTCATTCTCTCCCAGTCCCAAGTCCACCCGAACGATAAACACAATTGTGCAACTTTTTTTTTTTCTCCTTTTTAAAAACTCATTCAGTGCTTGCTAAGCTCTTAAAAAGCCGTCTTTGTAACCATGACGACACTAAGAATTCTGTTTTTCAAAGTGTTACGTGATCTTCGCACTGCCAAGGATTTTTTTTAAGGACTGGCTGATGTCAAAAATAAAAAGATGTGACTAGACTACGCTTTAAGAAATGTTTTACGCAATGGTCGTAGTTCGGAGTTCGCTTTGGCACAGTTTTCACGGTACAGCCTGGCCATAGACAGCAGGTGTGTTTAATTGTGTACCTGGTTTACACTAATGTTTACACTTCTTGCATCCAGATTTGATGTTATTGGTTTTAAGGATACTGAAGACATGGAGAGCAGTTTATTCATTCCCACACCACCAGCCCAGACTGCAGTGTTATCAGACCACAGGGTTTATAGTCAGCGCCCCTCACGTGGTGACAGAACTCTGCAGGCCTTGCACCGTCTCTCCCACTGCAAAATGCCAACCCGTGCCTTAGAGTGGCATCCTGAAACTGTGTGGGGATCGGGACGTGTCACTATATGAATGCCTGCAAACTGCCCTATCAGGTGAACAATCAGAGGGGGGTGAGTAACAGCACTGGTTTTTACTGTGGGCGTGTGCAGTCCTACCTGTTTGCACAGTCCCCCCCCCCCATTTCCGGGTGTGCTTCCTTGGAGTTACACCTGTTCTCCACGTCAGCCCTGTGTTGCCTCCTGAAGTCAGTCTCACACCAATGTTCCTTCTCGCGGCTGCCACGACTCCCCATGGAGCAGCGGCTCTGTTCCATGTCTAGGTATGAGCCCCCTACGGGCAACAGGGGGCGGGTTGGCTCTAAAGCCAGTGAGTTTCGGGGAGTTTGTCCCCTTTTAAGTGGTCAGGATTGCCTTAGGAATCGAGTCATTTGTATCTGAATGGAAATATGTAGCATTAATTTAATGTTTTCTTTTACATGATGATTCTTGATTTGTAGATGAGTTTAACTTATTGAGAACGTTTTCTTTGGGGGGGGGGGGGGGGTGGTGGTGTTTGATTTGATTTTTATGTGTAAAACCAGCTATGCTTTCAGCGTTGAGGAATGATTGGGAAGCCGGGAAGGGAAGGCGAAGCGAGCCTGTAAAACTGATTCCCAAAGTTCCGTTGCTGGGTTTGGCAGGGTTGTGGATAAGGTCTGTGTGAGGCAGAGCCTTTCCTCCCCGCACCCCTCATATCCCCTTCAGCTCATGTGTCTGGGTTCACCAGCTACCCCTGTAAGCAGCAGATCCATCTGGTTTGGCGACATTAAGAGGCAGATGACGAGAGCTTCCCGGAGTGAGGAGGAAGGGTGGGAAGACCAGTTTGTCTTCAGCGAGTGTGTTCCGTGTTGTGCCAAGTGTGTCCGCGGGGTGTGTGGGGGGGGGGGGGATCAAGTGATGAGGTGTTACTGTGACCTGCTCAGGTGTCATGACCGATGTTACTTGGTATTTGTCTGACAAATTTGTTAGAAAAAAGGGATTTGATTTCATTTAGGTTGCTACGTCTGTCTTTGACCACTAGGGGGTGCTGTTGTAAAATGTTAAGTAGACAATGACTTGTTGCACATGGTTGCGTGGGACTTGTAGTCCTATGCTTCCCTCTTATCTGGTGTCTCCCCTCCCATTCAGTTGCTCTGCGGGTTCCTCTAACTCTTTCCTTGCCCTCTTCCCCACAGACTCCCCCATTCGACGGCCTCCCATGCCTGTTAGCGCAGGTTCTGGCCCACTGCAGAGAAATGAATCGATGAATTCCCTCCGCATCTCCATGGGGGGTCTGCCTGTGCTGTCTTCCATGACTAACGCCACCGACTCCCGCTTCCGTCTCAAGTGGAGGGCCATCATGGCGGTTTCCGTGGTGCTGACGTTGGCCCTCCTGCTGTACATGCACTGGACACAAGCCGGCACCGGGGCTTTGAAGCACTCCTTCCGTAGTGGCCGTGGCTGGAGGCTGAGCCGTGGTGGCGAGGCCGACATGCTGTACAACGACACGTACCCACTGAGCCCGCCGGAGCGGACGGCGCAGGGTACGCGATACCGCATCGCGGTCATCGCCGACCTGGACACGGACTCTCGCAGCCAGAAGCCGCTGACCTGGTTCAGCTACATGCGGCGGGGCCACCTGCTGGTTTCTGACAGCGGCGACCACTTGGACGTGCAGTGGGAGCCGGATCATCTGGTGTTGGAGAGCCACCTGGCCGAGAAGGGCCGGGGCATGGAGCTGTCGGAGCTGGCGGTCTTCAACGGGAAGCTGTACAGCGTTGACGACCGTACGGGCGTGGTCTATCGCATTGAGGGTGACCGGGTGATACCGTGGGTCATCCTGCCCGACGGCGACGGCTCCGTCTCGAAGGGTCAGCCAGCCTTTCATTTCTCTGTTTTTATGGTCCTTGTGAAACCTTCCACATGGATGCAGAAGTGAAAGTGTCGATGATGCAGTGGAGATTAATTCTGAGGTTGCACGCATTTTCAGAAGTACACGGAGCAGATGGTGCTCTGTGTATCCCCGAGAATGGTGGCTCGAACCCGGGCCCCAGCCATGTGCTCTGTTTGCGCGGCACAAAAACGCACACTTTGTGTTGATTTATAGACGCTGCTTGCCTTTGCCAGTTGACAGACCTGCTTAAATGTTTTATTCGAAATAACGTCAAATCATATAGGTTAGTCATTCATCTGTGTGTATTTTTGGAATAATTCAACACTTTGGTCATGGTTCTAACAGTCGAAGGAGTTCTGTACTTTTAACAATGGCAATATTTGTATTACTGTCTGTTACTGTTGTGCCACCTGCTAGCTGTATGCGTTGAGTGTTTGTTATGATGTATTAAGTGTTCCCCCATGTAAATTCATCTCAGGGTTCAAGGCGGAGTGGATGGCCGTGAAGGACGAGCACCTCTACGTGGGCGGCCTGGGGAAGGAATGGACCACAACCAAGGGAGAGGTGGTCAATGACCACCCCGAGTGGGTGAAGGTGGTGGGCTTCCAGGGTGACGTCGAGCACCAGACCTGGGTCCCACAGTACAACGCGCTGCGGAGCGCGGCCGGGATCGAGCCGCCAGGTGAGTCGCGGGAAGGGTGGAATGGATAATGCTGATTTTCTTTTCTTCTCTTCTAGTGACATCATACTGAAACGTGCTCTAACTGAAAAGGTTTTCTGCCCACCCTCAGGCTACCTAATCCACGAGTCAGCAGCGTGGAGCGACACACTGAAGCGCTGGTTCTTCCTGCCGCGCCGTGTCAGCTCCGAGCGCTACGACGAAGCGGCGGACGAGCGCCGCGGCGCCAACCTGGTGCTCAGCAGCTCGCCCAACTTCCACGACATCACCTCCAGCCGCGTGGGCCCCCTGCTGCCCACACACGGCTTCTCCTCCTTCAAGTTCGTGCCCGGCACCGACGACCAGATCATCCTTGCTCTCAAGTCGGAGGAGGATGCTGGCAAGATCGCCACCTACATCACGGCCTTCACACTGGATGGCCGCATCCTATTGCCTGAGACCAAGATTGGCACCGTCAAGTATGAAGGCCTGGAGTTTGTGTAGATCGGAACTGGGAACGTCTTCCAGGTGCAAGAGGTTGGGAAGAATGCAATGGTCCTGGTGACATCACCTCACTTCTCCTTCCACTTCTCCTGTCATAAACTAACACCACCAGTAGGGGGCACTATGTTGTGCTCATTTCCGTTTACTGTTGTACACTATGAAGACTTCACTATTGAATGTAAAAAACAGAAGTTGTCTGTCTGGTCTTCAGAAGGAGAAAACCGGGCTGCACCTTTATAGGCCCAAATACAAACCTACTCATTACAGTGATCAGCAGGACACTGATTGAATATAGATGTGAAGTACTGTAAAGACTCAGAGCATAATGATTAATATTCCAGTGTTTTCACTTGGTTTCTCCGTAGTATTTGATGTTGGGCTTTATTTTCTCTTTTTTTAAAAAGGCTATTTTATGCAAACTTTTTAATCGTATGATTTAATGAATGTTATTTTCCGGAGATCATGAATTAGTCTTAAAGCTCGCAGCGTTAATGTGTCAGTTACTGAAATATGGGAGTACATGTTGTACGTATGGCAGTTTTGGGTGTTTTTGAGTACCTTTTAAGTTAATTGCAAATTGAGAGAGAAACTGGTGTATATGTGATTCACCAATGAAATTATTCTTGAATGATGTCCTCTGTAATTATTATTCACATAAAGGTATCGTTTGGGCTTCGGACAGAGCAGTAGCGAAGGTTTCAGAACCTAACCCTAATATCCTGCACGTGTATGGAGTGAGGCTTCCCTGTTCACCCAGTCTGCAATTTATTTAACACGTATAAATATTCATGCGTCTATCATGCACGTCGTTAATTAGATACTTTTAATTCCAACAATTACAGTTGTGAAAGCAGGGTCAGACTTCCTGGATGTCATTGGGATTGCGGGCCCCTGCTCAATGGTGAAACTGTCTACGGCAGTGGTTCATAGGGGTCTGTAGTTGCTGTTGCATGGCGTGCCAGCATGGTCCTAATAACGGCAAGGTCATGGGTGCCACCTGCATATCACCTATGCAATATTGCTCATTTCCCCCTGAGATTG
This sequence comes from Stomatorhinus walkeri, assembly GCA_026784285.1. NCBI lineage: Eukaryota > Metazoa > Chordata > Actinopteri > Osteoglossiformes > Mormyridae > Stomatorhinus > Stomatorhinus walkeri. Next base: position 681,913 of record JAODUD010000045.1, read on the forward strand.
ATGTAGAGTGTTTTATCTTATTCAATGTATCATATCTATAATACATTTGAATCTTAAACGGGTTTATAAACCAAATTCCTCTGAAATATCCAGATATATTTGCGGCTCAAACCCACAAAGTGATTAAGCAAGACTCATCTCATTTTCGACAGAAATGAAACTTAATCCATCAGGTCCAAAGGTTGCGGAAGTGAGCACCAGTTGGTGGGTTGTCTATAAAGAGACCGTCTCCATGTATGTCACTAGATAGGAAGGCGACTCGCGGGACCAAATCGAAGCGTGATCTCTGCTAACGAGGGTAATTAAAAAAAAAAATACAAAAATCTTTCAAAAACTGCTTAACATACTTGGAAATATTAGTTTTAAAACTAGTTTCTTGTCAAACTGTACATTTTACTGTATAAAGTATAATTGACTTTTAACCTTTTTTCAGTATGCATCGTGTGTATGGATAACAATGATACAATATCCATCTTCTGACTGCTTATCCTAGTCTTGTGGGTCCTTGAAGACCTTTCCAGGCAGCACAAGGCAGAAGGTTTACAAACTGGATGTGATTGTAATGAAGGTTTTTGTATATTTTTTGATAGTACAGCCACATATTTGATAAGTCGGGATATATTTAAACTGTAAGTTAAAGTATTAACAGGTCACTCTTAAAAGTACATGATTAATAAACTAGATAAGGGCCGTAATTATTTGATATAGTGTTGTATGTTTCTTGAATTTGTGTTCTCTCATCTTGAAAGAACTATTCAGTGGCCTTGTTTGTCTTTTTAATCTCCAGGTAGTTGCAGGATGATAAATCCTCAGTAGACGGTCCTTCCTGTATGTGTTTAGATTTCAGCATGATTCCAGTAGCTGGGTTGTATTTAAAAAGGGAGATTGTAAAGTAAGCTATTAAACCTAGTTAATAGTTCACTTTTCTGCACAGCCGTAAGCAGTGGAGTACACGGATTATTGGGTACACACTGCATTCGCATGTGCACCGGTGTTGCCAGATACAGCTGATGGTCTCCACCTCAAACGCTATTCAAAAACCTCCTGAACGAACTAGGAGCCGCCCAAATTATTTGATCAATATTTCAGTATTTTTAACTGACACAATTTGTTACTGCGCTATGCTTAACATGGGTTGGGTTGCTCAATACCTAATCTCAACACTGCATCGAAGCAATGTTGAGAATTCTCACTCAGCAACTTGTCACGTGATATTTGGGAGTGAAGCTTTGTTCTTCTCGACACGTCATGCACATCACAAAAATGTGGTGCGTTTAACCTGCCCCACAGGGACTGTCTTAAGTTTACAGCTAAAACTATTTGAATGACGTCTATGCTCATCTTTCCGCAGACACGAACACACTCCACGCATTTAATGTGCCCACTTGCAGACACGCATATTTACAGTATGGATTTAAATTCTTTAAAACATTTAAGAATTATGTACACGCACAATGATTACTTGACGATTGTTAAAATTACATTATTACATACTGTGTAAAGTAGGTGTGTAAAGTTCGATCAGAACTCTAAGTTTTTAGGATTCGAACCCGAGTTCTGAATGGATTAAGTTTGAGTTCTGAAGTACCACTGCATTTCATTACAAACGTAAAATTAGTTGCATCAAAAGTGTTGGTGGTAGTTTGCGAACCCTACAGACTATATTTAAAAGGTAATAAAACTGTTGCATACATGTAAAATGTATGTGCAGACTTCTCTTAAATAAAAAATCTCATGCCAGCCAGCTGACCAAAGTTGACAACCCTGTGGCCACGGTTGACACATGTGTTCCGCAATGTTATAGCCGGACCAGGGGGATGTCGCCGCAGGATCGGAGTCAAAGTTGCCTATGCACTGCCAATCTGAGTCAACCATGTTGAATTATTAAAGTATTAAATTCAAGCAATAAAGGACTTTGGACCATCTGCCAAACCTGCACCCTTACCAGTTATAGAAAGTGAAGGTCTGTCTCATGTATTTGCATAAAGTAGCTGATTAGCTTTAGTTGCATTTACAGGCAAAGTCTCTAACATGAACTGGAGATTAACTGGTTTTTATTCATATATGGCATGCTTTTGGGTAGTTTTATTTAAGTTTCTTTTTAGTTGCTTTTGTGTTTGGCATCAACTTGTGCTTGTTTTGACACTCGTACATGGTTGGTTTCTGCTGTAGTGACTAGGGTGGTTACACAAAGCAGGATTTCTCAGTCAGCTGAGATAACTTAAGCTAGAAGTCGTGATTGTCCGGTGAGAGTTGTCATTGTAGGGATGCACACATACTCACAGTATCTGATGCAAGCGATATTGGCATCTGTATATTTATGGATGTCAGAAAAAGTTTTAAGTTTTAAAAATGCCCCAGTCTTTCCAGACAAGGCGGTTCTATACTCCTCTACAGCCACGCTTGTCCAGCATTTGACTGTAGTTTTTACAAGCTTTTTCAATTTTAGTCTCTGTTTGTATGCTGGAGATTTTATGTAACATGTTAAAAAAATGTATGCTGTCAACTTTCATTTCTCATGTGGGTCAGGTCCAGTAGAACATGTCAAATACTTTGAACTACTTTGGCAAAAGTATATAATTCATTTACAGTGAGTTTCATAAAAAATATTTAGTATAGTATTAACAGACAGCTGTTTTTATATTCTGCAGAAATCTGTTGTTTTCCTTCAGAAGGAGCTTTAAAACATGGGGAAACGTGTGATCTCTCCCCCTGTGTGGCTGGTTCTCCTGTGGCTCAGCGTCCCATGCTCGGGTGAGTACAGAGGCTTGGGCGGCCCCCAGCTCCCAGGACGGACGCTTACGGCCTCTTGGGGATTGCTTGGATCTTACAGCACATTTTCAATGCCCTGCATGAAAGAGTTTGTGTCTTCCAGAAAGGAGATAGGAAAAGTAGAACAACCAGAAATGAAAGGAGAAAAGAGCAAAACGTATGATGTACACCGTGACCTTTCAACCTTTGGTTCCTGATTCTTTAAGAATGGGCACCAGTATGTCTTTGCCTGGCTGGTTTGGTCAGTCGAGCATCTTAATCGCAGTGTTGTGGGTTCGAGCCCTACAAGGGGTGATGACTTCAAAGAACTTTCCCCTTGTTTTCTTGATTTAAAAACTCAAAGGTGATAAACTCAGGACTTAAGTTCTTATTTTCAACACATCCATGTACAAGTACACAGTGTGCTGAAATGCCATTTCTCTTGGGTCCCTCTAGTTATGCATAAACACAAATACAATAAATAAATGCACAACATCCATAACACAATGCAATATAAATAATGCACAAAACGATATGTAATTTTGCGCATGTCTGCAGTGTAGCACAAAGAGCCTGACAGGAAGGATAGGGGCTCAGGGCCGGGTCTGCAGTCCAGGTTTCGAGGCTCTGGACTGTCCAGATCACCTGCCCAGCAGCCTCACTGCCTATCTCCATATACCCAGGGGTCCAAGAGGGAGATTTGAGGCTGGTGGGCGGCCGGCTGCTGTCCGAGGGCAGGGTGGAGATATACCACTACGGGAGCTGGGGCACCGTGTGCGATGACAGCTGGGACGTGGCCGAGGCGCAGGTGGTGTGCCGGCAGCTCGGCTACCCCGGAGCCCTCTCCGCTGTCCAAGGAGGAAAGTACGGTCATGGTAGGTCATGTGACTCCACAGGGAGTACCAGAATCTGCCAGCAGAGGGCGAGTTCTGCTACGCAGGCCTTTTCTGCGTGGAACAACACTGCATGAGTGACCATGATTTAGATCACATTTTATGAATATTTAATTCAATATTTTTGCACCTACTAAAAATATATTAATGTGACGGATTTGTTGTGTTGCTGGACAGTCTTACAGATTTCCAGTCTTTATATAGTTGTTTATTTCATATGTGTCTCAAAATTGTCCATATTGTGAGTGTTTGTGTTTGTGTGTGTGTGTCCTGTGATAGACTGGCTTCCCGTTCAGGGTATCCCCCTGCCTCGTGCCCTGCGTTTCTGGAATAGGCTTCAGACCCTGTGCCTGTGTTTCATGTCCCTCTGCATTTTGGGATCACCTTCCTCCCTGTGCACTGTCTTCCAGGGTCTGGCCCCATCTGGCTGGATGACTTGGGCTGTCTGGGCACAGAGAGTCAGCTGTCTGGCTGCAGTTTCAAAGGCTGGGGAGTCAACGACTGCTCCCACGGTGAAGATGCTGGTGTGGTGTGTGAGAGAAGTAAGCACCCGCGCCAGCAATTCGCTCACAAGTCTGTTCGCTGAAGCTTCCCTCTGTGAGAACGAAGCAAAATTGTGCAATGTGATCTTCCACAGACTTGCTACAGGAGAACAAGCAGGTGTACACCCTGGATGATACCTCCAGCCTGAGCGGAGATCTGGGGAGGCTCTTCAACAACGGACGTGGCTGCGACCTCAATGTCACCGTGCAGAGCCCTGACGGAGGAGAGAGCTTCTGCCTCCACAGGCTGGTGCTTTCCATGAGCCATGAATTCTCCAACATGACGTTCCTCCAGGACCTGGACACCATCAACATTAATGTCACGCGAGCCTGCCAGCCCCACGTCTCTAAGTTCCTAAGGTCAGGTGATCTACAACCTCAGGAAAAATAGCTAACTTGTGATATTCATTTTAAGTGGTTCTGTTGGATGAATAAGCTGAATTATCGGTTCTTTTAAATGAGTTCTGTAGGGCTCTGCGGGTTAAGGCTCTGGGCCTGTTATCGGAAGGTCACTCATTCGAATCCCGTGACTGACAGAATATTCATGCTGTTGGACCCTTAAACAAGGCCTTCGACCCTAGTTGCTGGAGGGGTGCTTGACCCTGCACTCTACACCCAAAATTTGCTTTCATCCATCTGCAGGATGGAATGAACACCTGATAATCTCTTCTATTACCCACATGTGGTACAACTCAAAACTATTTCCCGTAGGTTTTTTGACCTTAGGGTGTTAATTCATATTTGTGTATTTCTTCTCTCTCTGGTTCTAAAGATACCTGTATACACGCAAGATCCACATCACCATTTCGTCCGTAGAGTGTATCCACCAGCTGGCCACCAACTTCAGGATGAAGTCACTTCAGGAGGGAGTTGGGAGGCTCTTCTCGTGGCTACTGCCTGGAGACGCCACCTTCAAGTCCCAGGTCGCGTTGTACGAGTACGCGGTGCGGGCTGGGGACGGGGTCCTGCAGGAGACCTGCTTGCAGTTCCTGGCTTGGAACTGTGAGGCGCTGATCGGCTCGCCCGCATGGAGCGACCTGTCTCCGAGCGCCATGTCCGTCTTGATGTCCCGCTCTGACGTGGTGGTGCCGGACGAGGCCTTCCTTCTGAAGGGCCTGGAGAGCTGGATCCTGGCCCAGAGTGGTAATGACGGTGCAGAGTGGCTTGAGCCTTTGCTAGGCCTTGTCCGCTTTCCCATGATCCCTGCTGAAAAGCTGTACGACCTTCAGTTCATCTCTGACCTCTACCCTCACCATAAGGAGCTGTACCGTGAAGGGATGCTGCGAGGCTTCCAGTTCAACGCTGTGCCCTTCCACAAGCTTGAAGATCAAGGCAATATCAATAAAGCTGAATACACTCCCAGGATCTACACAGGCAGCCCATGGAGCCTTGTAGTCAATGTCAGCAATGTTCCAAACAGCTACCAATACAACTACCATTATGGGTACAGTGGCTACAACAGCAGAGCGAGGTCATTTGAAACCCCGCTTCACAACAGCCTGTTGTTCCACTCTGAAAAGTGCAGCTGGTCCACCGACATTTTGCTAACCAACCAAGAATGCCTGAACCGCGGCCTTCGGTGTGAATCTGTGCCCGCAGCATGGATGGCTCCAAGTAGATTGCTCCAGTACCAGAATATCACTCGCTTTAGCAACAAGCTACTGCTGAATTGTGAAGGCGACTACATCTTCCAGATTCAGGATTTCAAGAACAACCTGGCTCTGGTACCGTCCAACAGCACCAAGCGTCAAAGCTACCCATGTGACTCAGAGCAGTACGAGTACCATTTTGTAGTCCAGCCACAGTATGAGCTATGAATGACGACTCTATTTTAAGCTTTTTTTAATTAGAAATGACCACTTTACTATTGCCTTTTTCTAACCAGTAACTTAAATCAAGTGTGACAGCCAACCGGTATCGCTTGCTGGTCAACAACATTTGTAGGTTGGTGATTACAATTAATTATTATTAACCCATAATAACAAATCTGCTTTTGATTCTTCTCTTGTATCGTTGTGTCAAGATTATTACTGCATTCTGTTTAAAAAAAATGTCTAAGATTAATGTCCAGTCACATTAATAAACCGCCTGAATTCACAGTCTGCATTTTCAATTCTTCCTTTCAGTGTTTTTTTCCAGCATGTGGCGCAACAAGACCATTTAAAGCTGTACCCTCTGTGACCTAAAATGGGGAACGATAATCCCAGCATAACACGAACGGAGGAATCGGAGCTTCCTGCAGCGGAAGTGATGACCAGACCCTACAGCATGGTGATGATCAGCTTGTTTTCACTTTGCAGGTTCTAATCATAGGATTTACTGGGTCTTCAGTTCTTTTTTTATAGTAACAAATGAAGAGTATTTCTGATATTTAGCTAGCAGCTATTATTCTTAACTCCATCCATACTGTGTCTCCTAAAAAAGGTAATTCAGCACAAACGCAATAGTTTGAATCTGCAACCATTCACTCTAAGGTTGTTCCCTTAAAGACTACTGGGTGTTTCTCAATACCAAGAACGCGAAGGATGTACTTGGGGTCTTTGCAAGAGCGTTTTTGCTAACATACCTCCAAAGAACATATTTAGGGCGCAAAAAATCATGGGAATGGTCTTGTTAGTAAGGATGCAACTGATGTATCCTTCATATTTAGCACTGGGCAAAAACGACTTACTGCAATTTGTATCGTCCTCTGTATTTCTGTTCTTGAGTGTTGGAGATGCGCTTTAGCGATGGATGATGATGTCACATGGGTACATGAAAACACAAGAATGTTCAAGTATGTATATTTATAAACACCCATTGATCCAGGTCTCTACATTGCAGTAGCAGTGTTAATATATTCCAGTTCCGCTGACACTAGAAAGTTTTTTTTTTTTTTCAAAGCATTTGCATCGTAACAAAAAATTTACGTGGTGAATGCAAAATTCATTTCAGATTTGCTGTATTATAACATTTCAGAGAAATATTAAATTAAGTTTGAATTTAGCATGTTTTATTGCATAAGGATGCTGACACAATGCATACAACTGAGATACTAATATTTTGTGGTTAATTTTTGTTTGTACTCCGCGTCTGATGTCTCTCGTATCAGTGTCCCACGAGAGTAAGCCAGCACTGATGGATTCAAGTTGCCTGATCTTCCACTGGTCACAATGTCCTCTGTTGTTGCAGGTCACACAACCCTAAGTAATGAACAACCTATGAATGTCAATCCAGACATAGAGGTTGTCAGCCTACTCAAATATATTTAGTCAAATATTTTTGGTGGCTCCAAAAAACAGAAATTTTTGTACTCCGTGACAGCAAATCCCTTCCCTTTCCTTAGCAGAAACCCATGTCCCTGAACAGGTAATTTAATTCTGGTTGTTCTCAGAGGAGGATGACAAGGCAAAGATGACTCAACATCTGGTTTGAGTATCGTGGTACCTTCATTAGCCTCATTTCCGCTCCATGTCTCCGGTAGCATCCATACTGTCCAACCGTCATTATGCAACACTGATCTCACAGCTGAAGACAGATTGTAGCATTCGACCAATCGCTTTTAGTAGAGTGGCCATTACATTAGATAGAAGTAACAGTGCGTCATGTGATCCCGAAGCTTATGCCATATCATTGGGACTGTTGAATGGCATTGATTGGCTTCTGATTCCCTCCAAGCTGAGGAGTCCAGGGTAAGTCTTGTTCACCAAAGCAGAGCCCATAGGCTTTCATAACAAGTGCAGTTATACTCCGTTTTTGTGCCTTAAGCTTAAACTTGCCACAGATGAAACGGAATACATCGCAGCTGTTGCGACATTCATGAGACATCTGCGCTTTACTGAATCTTCCTGATGACCGTAAATGCTATTGTGAGGTACACTCGCTATGTTACCGCCCGATCACCATGTGAATCAACATGCAGTCAAACTATATTAATGTAACGCACAGCATCTGCATATGCCAGGTTTTTATAGCCTCTCCGCCCACCTCGTCCCATAACAAGGCAGCACCAGGCGACGTTTGTATAGCACCTGCACTGAGTGCATGCCCAAGCATGCTTGGAGCAAAGCAGCTTGCTTTGGGGGCAATATACTAGTATATTTAAAATATGACAAGAAATCACAAAATTGGGTTATATCTACAAAACAGTACGTGATAGGAAAATTTATGGTGATTTCTGTAACCAGCAGCCCAAAATCTTCATCATCCAGTGTTGTAAATGACTTAATTTACCAGCGGTAGAATGTTCAGCTCCAGAAAGTAGAAATTGAGACCAAGATTTTGTTTCACACAACCAGTTGAGTATACATAGTCACAGGTACAGAGTACTCAGCTGGTTCCTGCTTGGTTTAAACAAAATCTTGGTCTGGATTTTTACTTTCTGGACTTTCCACCTCTGTACACTAAGATAGAATATTTTTTTTAAATTCCACAACTTATCAGATGTTACACAGCATGTTATTTGTCCACGGACCACATTTCTAGAAGTTTCTGGGAGTTTTATGTCTCAGCTGAGACGATGCCTTGACTCTTGGCTAGCCGGGTCCACACGGGGGCGTGGAGAGTGGCTGCTGGTTGACTCGGGTGCGAATCAGTGTGGGTTCTGACTTCCAGGCACAGCAATCCACAAATGTTTTATAGTGCTGAGTCATGGTGGACCGGTGAGTCTCTTGTTAGTCACAACAATGAAGGATGAAGATTTCCAGCAACTGAATGCCTCCTGGCACCTGATTCATGCTCTGATCACTTAAGTTTTCACTGCATAGTCACCCGCTCAGATGACTGCGGCGATTAAGATTCTGTGTAGTGACTTTGTTTTGTAATTTCTCTGTATTTTTAAGGAGCAGAGGACAATAACTCAACCGTGACTGTGACCTATTCCAGTCGGAACTTGCCCCTAGGTTCCTACTCATGAGGACACATATGTTGAAGCACTGTCTTCTCACAGAAAAGCATATGATCCTTGCAAGCTATGAGTAGGCTTTTTGGAACAGATCTATTAGATCAGTGTTACCCAATCCGGTCCACAGGACCCCACAGACAGTCCATATTTTTGGTCCATACTAGGAGCTGTGAAGGAGCAAAAATGTGGGCTGTCTTCTGTTCCCCAAGGACTGAATTGGGAAACATTGCACTACACGCATAGCCTTGTCCTGACACCCCCCTGTTCACCTTTAAAGACCTACCTGTGTATTAATATATTTCAGCAAACAGGAAGAGTAATAGATTAAGAGTAATTAGGTCTGAACCCGGATTGCTTTTAAGTTCTTTTTTATTGGCACACTTTAATTATTTAAGGAAAGAACGAAAAGACACCTGAGTTCGGACCAAATCATTCTCATTCCGATTGTTAGGACTGTCAACAAACTGACAATGTATAATCACTTGAGACTGTACAGCTTGACATTCCAAAAGTCTTTTTCTGGCCAACGTTGCCTTTAACATCTACCACGTTATACACTTATCAGCCATAACATTAAAACCACTTACAGGTGAACTGAATATAATTGATTATCTCATTAGAACAGCACCTGTCAAGGGGGGTATTATATATTAAGCAAGTGGACAATCAGTTCTTGGAGTAAATGTGTTGGAAGCAGAAAAAAACAGGCAAGTATAAGGATCTGAGTGACTTTGACAAGGACCAAATGGTGATGGTTAGATGACTGGGTTAGAGCATCTCCAGTAAGGCAGGTCTTGCGGGATGTTCCCCGTGTGCAGTGGTCAATACCGACCAAAAGTGGTCCAAGGAAGGCCAACCGGTGAACCAGCGATCACGGGTGTCCAAGGCTCACGGATGCGTGTGGGGAGCAGTGGATCGTCCGTCTGCTCTGATCCCACAGGAGAGCTACAGTAGCACAAATTGCTGACAAAGTTGACGCTGGTTATGACAGAAAGGTGTCAGAACACAGTGCATCACAGCTTGCTGAGTATGAGGCTGTGTGGCCGCAGACCGGTTAAAGCGCAAATGCTTGACTCATTTCCTCCAAACTCGACTCTTTCACTGTCACATGCGAGCTCAGATGCAGTGCTGTCACGGCTGGGTACAAACACGCCTGGGCATGACACGTGTGTCTACAAGCCTCCGCATGAGCTGCACTCTGGGGTTGAAGCACCCAGTGGTCTATGTTCACTGGAAAACTAGTGAGGGACGCTGTTTTTTTCGATGATGTGCACCATTAAGAAAGGTTATTTTATGGGCAGGGTAAATTTCACTTGAATTTTCATGCTGCAGCCTAGAGCGAATAGACATTTTTCAAGGGAAAAACAGGGAGTCTGTCTTAGCGGTGATCTAATGGCAAGAACGGAAAACAAAGTAGAGAGGCAATACGGGACTGAGACGGTATAATTAGCTGAAGAAGAGAGTCTGTATCTGGGAGTATGGCAATGAGGAGGAGGGAATAATGGAACTGAACAACAAAGCCTTGTCCAGCAAGTACAATCCCAGTGATTTTTCATTCTCTATTTAAAGCTTTGTGTAACCCTATCCCTGCAAAGCACATCTATGCATCTCCACTCTCCTAACACTAATTTATTCATTCACCTTGCACCAGACAGGGCACATCACCCTTATTCCTGGTGTCGCATGAGCGCTGAGCAAAGCGTTGAACGGGAGGTGGAATTCGGCCCAATCCGCAGAAAGACAGTCTACTCTGGTTCAAGGCTGTGAGTCTTTACTGGTCCTATGAGCTGGGCCAGTGATAGACTGGTTCCACTATTATTTTCCACTCAGATGACACACTTCACTTAAACTTGGATTTATAGAAAAAAATACTCTAGTTAATTTGTTTGACATTACATTTCTACTTTTTTTGCCATGTGACTTCAAAAGGAGACAAATGTTCAATGGTTTGCTTTTTAGGCAGAATCTTGCTGAGCAACAGCTATATCACACCAATGCAAGCAGAAGCTCCCTCAACAGCAACAAAAATGGCAGCAGTTCCTGTGAGGGACTGCATCACATCCTGTCAAGCCAAGGCCCTGCCTGACAGCTTCCTGTCTGTTTGCGTGTGTGTGTGTGTGTGTGTGTGTGCATATATATTCACACAGCACAACTCAGTTGCGTCAAACTAATATATTTAACTTGCGTACCTTTGAGAGGTTTGGGTACAGCGAATACAGTCGGCCCTCCGTACCAGCAAGATTCAGTCAACCACGCATGAAAATTATTTCAAAAATAAATAATTCCAGAAAGTTCCAAAAAGCAAAACTTGAATTTGCCAAGCACTACGTTGAATCCACTCAAAGGAGTGATTTTTTATTTTCACTATGTACAATTAGATTTTCTATATCTACAACGATGGTCACATCTGTGCTGAACATGTACAGACCGTTTTTGTCATCATTCCTTAAACAATACAGTGTAACAACTACTTGCATGGCATTTACATTGTATTTGGTATTATGAGTAATCTAGAGATGATTTAAGGTATACAGAAGGATGTGCGTAGGTTGTTTGCGAATACTAAGGGACTTTAGCCTCTGTGATCTAATCCAACGCAAATATGGATGCCTGTATGTGAAGATCCCGCCCCCATAGTGTTTGCTTTATGTGCCATGAAGAGAAGGTATTCAGTTTGATGTTGATCCCTTTCAACTTCCACGAAGCAGGATGAACTGGTAATGGGTATCATTCCTCGATGACGTCGGAGCCCAGCCTGTTGTCTGAGGCTCCTGCTTTAGGTGCAGTCTAACGTGGGGTAGGTATTAAAGTGACCATAAAACGGTGAGGGACGGACAAACGTGGACAGGATGTTCCTTAAAGCTAGAGAAGTGACATGAGCACAAGTGAGGGTGTTTTCATAGAGGGCGGCCATCTTCGCTCAAAAATAGAGGCCCGTGGGTTTGGCTGACCGCTTGGAACACAGGCTGGACCTTTTGATCTCAGATGTATCACTTCCTTTCATATCTAAATACAGCCTCGCACCTTCTAATATAATCTCCCGTGTGAAGTGTCGTTCACTAGAGCCGTCACATATATGCCCGCAAAGCTATCCAGGATAAGCGGGTGCAGGATGGATGGATGAATAAATATGCAAGCAAAATAATCATGATGAGTGAAATGCTGGGACAGAGTAAATAACCTCCACTTAACCATGTTGATTTCTTAGCATTACTGTTATATATCAGAAATACTTTGAGGCATTTTAGCCACATCACGAAACATAGAGTAGATACGCTGTTATTAAAGGTGGATGGAAACTTTACAAAACACCTAGAACCAAAATCAGGGGGGTCAGCTGTATATGCTGACACATTCTGTAAAATAGTCCAACCATATTGGTAATAGTGCATTTTTATAATCAAAATCCAGCTTATAGGAAACACTGTTTAGTTAAACGCCACACAAGACTCCCCTTTCCGCGCCCTGCAGTGGGGATCTTCCAAACAGTTCAGTGTCCAGCGCAGTCTGAAGGCTGAAAAAAAAAATGCTGAATCGTGTGGAAAGCGCACGCATATTTACTGGGGGACAGAGCGAAGCCACAGCTCGCGGCTGAATAAAATGTCAGCTGGGGGCAGAAAGTGATGGGCGAGTTTTACCAGCCCTGTTTACTGTGTCTCTATTTTACTTCTTCCCACCTTAAATAGCAAAGGCTGCATTTTCTGAATTTTACAGCCCTTCTCCAGGACCCAGTCTGGCACCGGTTTCGGAAGCTGACACCACGGCTGGCTCACATATGGAAACTCGGGGGTGGGCTGTGAGTTCAACACTTTCCTGCGCAATTGATGCGTGTAGAACTGACGTCAGATTGGATCATTTTATAGGAATCATCTTATCTCCTCTGTTTTCATTATTACCAACATGCAGACATACTGGAAAACCCCCCTTTCATTTAAGATAACTGTCACCCTAAAAAGTCTGATCACTTCCAGCTGTTTCTATACAATGGCCACCTAAAAGGAAGATCGGACTTTTTCTTCACTTCCCATGGTAATTCCTGAGCATGCAGCGCTCCAAATTGTATCTTTCAAGAAAATAAAGAAGAAAAAAAAATAAACTTACGGTTGTTTAAAAGCGCTGGAGAGCGCACCCCAACGCCCGGGATCAGAATGTCCCCCGGTAACAAGAGCGTTCCGGATTACGGGGCGGAGCTGCAGCAACCCACCATAAAAATGAGGCTGATCTAAGCGAAAAGAAAGCAGGAGCGCAGAAGGTCGGGCATAACGACAGTATAAAGCTTAAATAAGCAAGCCCGAGTAGAGCCTCCTTACCCCTGCTGGGTTCGTGTGGATTTTTCCGAATACCGATTTCGACCAGCTTTACTAACTGTCTGCAGCGGCCGAGACCCGGGGAACGATCTGCTTTCTGCTCGCTCCATAAGCTGTTACATAATATTTCAGTGTATTTCTCCCTGTCCGCCCGTGAGAAGAAGAATAGAGTGAATCGCAGGGAATGAAAATGAGCACATTCAGGAGCGTATTTGCCACCGCAGTCGTGCTTCTTTTGTGGAGGGTGGAGGAGATCGCTGAAGCCTGTAGCTGCGCACCCGTGCATCCTCAACAGGCTTTTTGCAGCGCAGACGTAGGTAAGAAGCACACGTTTCGGGGACTCGTTGTCGTTTACACCAAGTCAAACTACGTATAGGTCTGCGAGTCTTTTCATTAATACAGGTAAATGTGCCTGTTTACATGACATTTAAATTATTTGCATATTGATTCTATCAATAATTTAAATTGAACGGTGGTGTCCAGCATGATTCAAGGACGACAGAGCTCTTAATATAGCCTAACCCTATGGGTCATTGCATTATTTATTATTTATCTTTTGTGTATAATATAGGTAGATTTATTAAAGCGTATTGGGCTGCTACTAATAAGCATCTCAGTTATTACATTTTTAAACGAAAATCGACTTTGTACAGATTGGTAATGGGGTCAAGACCCGGAAAGTGGAACTGCGCCAAGGATGCAGCATCAAACCGCGTGAAATTAAAATGACTGCAGAAACGTTTTGCTTTTGTATTGCTTTTATTTAAGCCCACAGTTTACAGTTTTTGTAGCAGCCATATCTATTCACCGTCATAGACTGTGCCGCTATTTCGAGTATATATATATTTGTTTATGTTTGGAGCCTAAGGTAGCCATGCGTGTAGGGATGCATTTCAGGGAAAATCTATCTTTGGGAAAAATACAACTTCCTGGAAGACTTTAGAAAGTTATTCTCTTGGTTGACATCGGGAGTTTCATCCCGTCATTATGGTATGAGAGCACGCCCGCGCGTCTCACAAAACGAGCCCTTTGCAAGCCCTTTCTGTCGCTCAGTGTCACAGTGCCTGGATCTGTGGGCAGACTAGCCGTCCGTACGTCTCCAGTTAAAAAAACTGGAGAATAGTAATTAAAGAAACATGGTGTCATTTTGCACTGACTAGTGCACTTGCAGTGACAACTATATAATCGGTTTTGTTGTTCTGTGTACTTTTCCGCGTGTAAACAACTGCAGACTTCCAGTGTTTTAAATGTGTAACTGACGGGGCAGCTTCTTGCGTGCCCCACGTGCTGAACTATAACTTAGCCAACTCACCAGTCAGTCCTACTGAATCACTGCAACC
>JAODUD010000045.1:705671-729454 GCA_026784285.1 Stomatorhinus walkeri
AAGAAGGCATGGGTATGGATGATGTGGTTGTTGGAGTTCGCTCAAGAGCCTGTAGGAGGGTGGTTTAGCACCACCATACTCCACTCCAGGCCTGACATTTGCAGGCTTTTATTTCTTTATTTATACTTTATTTTTAACTAAAACACTGATTTTTAACTAAAACACCTGGTTAGTTCCTTCATATATCTGCTTATATTTACATATTGCAACATTTACGAAGGAAACCATGGTCTTCAACCTGGGGTGTCTGTAGAGCTGGGGTTTGCAGACACACACTGTAAATTATACAAATGTTGCTGTAATTGGTTACAGTGTGTCAGGAATGTATGCAGATACAGCTGCTTAGAACTTTTTATTTATGGTTACAAATCGTTCTCTGTTGGGGAATCTTTCTCCTACCCCATATCTGGCCCCCATCCCTTCTTTAACCGTATTCTCATTTCTCCCTCATCCCTGTTCACTCCCCCCAACTCAGATCACACGGTGCATCTCCTTGCCCTGCACTATCAGCACCCCAGAGGAGTGTCTGTGGACAGACTGGCTGATGGAGAAAACTGTCAGCGGGGAGCAGGCCAAGCACTACTCCTGCATCAAGAGGAGCGACGGCTCCTGCGCCTGGTACCGCGGGATGGCCCCGCCCAAAACTGACTTCCTGGATGTCGAAGACCCATAATGGAACAGCTACTAGCTGAACACCCCCTATTAGAAATACCCACGACAAATAAAACCATGTAGACATGACAGATGAAGATGTTGATTATGATGATGATGATGGGGGGACATTAATTTGTAATTACTAGTACATGAGATCGATATAGACTGGTTGAATGATGGTGTCATCTCCTGAAGACTTTCTGTAGGAAACACCATAAATATGTGAGGGACAATCTTAACACAAGAGCACTTTCTGCCCCAAAAAGCGCTTAAACTTTCTGAAATTACACACCCTGCGTACACAAACTGCAGGCCCACCCGTTAACAAACCTTCATGTAGATTTACAGTGACACATAATTCCCAAACTAAGATGTGGCCCAGGGTCAATTTAAATGGAACAGGTCGGACCTTACCAGCTCCTGAGGGTGGGGTCCAACAATGTCTGTCTTACGTTGGATTCTGCTGTGCAGATGAATTGCTTGTAAGACAGAACCATGAGCTCCTTGCTTTGAAAAAGTTCAGCTTCCTTCATGAGTTTCTAATCAAAAAAAAGAAACACGTACACATTTAAGAAGAAAACTGTCCCGATGTCACAGAAGAGGAGTAGGGGTATCAGAAGAATAGATTTGGAGCAGAGTGGAGGAGGAGTTCTTTGCCTCACTTCCACACAATTTGCTGTGGAGAGTTCATGATACTTGATGCCAGCAGACGTTACCAGAGATACATCAGAATGCGCAGTTATCTTCAGCAGTGAAACTGTGAGAAACACAGCAAGACCAGATAGTATCGACTAATCTGTCTCTGGACGTTTAAAAAATTAGACTGTGGAACGTGTCTCTAGCTTGAATTATAACGATCCTCCAACAAATGTAGTACAAATCCTAATGTTGGGCCCAGTGACAGAACACCTATTCAATCCTTGCACAACTATCACATCTGAAACTGAATTTAACACAGTTAGATACCATCTACCTAAATCACTGTGAACTTTTTTTTGTTCATTTTGAATTTATTCAAATGTACCAGTTGTGATGTGAACAGGCGACTTGAAAATCTGCTTTAGCTCAAAAACCCTTGCGTTAATCTTACAGATGGAAGTGTATGTCACTGTTAACTCATAAATTAAGGAAACCAATCACTAGCCTCTCTCAGAACTAGATTGGATTTATGATTGACAACTAACAAAAACAATGACACTTGGAGGAAACTGCCACTTCAAATCTATTTCACCTTTGATCTGTTACTTCCGAGTGGATTCCAGACGTCTCATTTGTCCAGTCCATGCTATTGCAGATCTGGAGAGAAGCTTGTTCTGTATCCCTATCACATGTTAGCCCCTCTCCCTAACAACTCGTCAGCCAATCCCACCTCCCTAACAACCCTTCAGCCAATCCCATCACCTCCTTGTCTTCTTATCTGCTGACAGCTCCTGCAAATGTAGCTTTAATGTTTACATCTACTTCACATTTCCTTTACTGATCATTTAGAGAATTAATGGATTTGTATACTTGGTTAGTTTTAGATTTGCACTCAACAGTTGCTGTAAAGAAAAACCCACACACATGGTCAAAAGTTGAATATCTGATAGGGGAACTGTTCCCAATTTTTCGTAGTTGACTTTGGTGTCCGTGTGGTTTTCCATTTCAGCATTATACTCTGCCTTTTCACATGGCAATTCCTGTACAATGTTTGACTGACCTTTTCCTAAGAAGGGTTTTAATTTCGCCTGTGTGCCCATCATGATTGAGTATTAAATAGAGTATTACATTTCTTGCAGCCCTCACGGGTGCCTGTAAAAGAGACACATCGCAGCCTTATTAACCACTTCGCAGATATAACCCTTCTCTGTCATTCCTCCATGCCTTCGCACAAATCCTTTGGTGCTGATTTCTCAGCTGTTGTATCATTGCACAAGGGTCCTTGTACCAGGGCTTTAAGAGGCACAAGAACTGAAGAACATTAGAGGGTGTGAAAGTTTGTGAAGTTGGGAGAGGTCCACCAGAAAAAATACGAGTTCCAGTCATAGAATCGCGTGGCTTTTCGTGTGCATCAGACTCTGTGTACCTGCCGGGTTCATGCCCTCCATTGACCAATGTGGCTCTTGTGTCAACGCACAGATTAGCAAACAGTCTAAATTACCGGAAATTAATATGGCAGGTTACCGACTGCCAGTGTGGAAGTGGATTACTGAGCACGAGCTCGTGCAGGAATTGGGTCCCATGTACCTGCTTCGCAGAGGTGGAAAGTTCTGGTCCAGAAAGTAAAAATCCAGACCAAGATTTTGTTGCAACCAACCATTTGAGTACTCTGTGACTGTGACTCTTTATACTCAACTACTTAGTAGAAACAAAATTTTGGTCTGGATTTGCACTGGACCTGAACTTTCCACCTCTGCTGCCTGATTAAATGTACAGCACAGGCGAGAGGCAAACTGTACATGTGGTTAAGTGATCTGCTTCTCGTGAGTAAAAACTCAAGAGATCAGAGATCAAGGAGATTGACCCCTTTCTGTTCTTTTTATACCAAGGACGTAAATTGACCAGCCTTGTTCTTGTTCCTTCCTTTTCCATAATGAAGTGTCCTGTATCCCATAAGAATCTTTCTCCATCTCCCTGAGTTCAATGGGACTTTCAAATACCTTTGTATGAAAGCAATCAAGAAAAAATGTTTACATGCATTTTGTAGTGTGTATGCTTTTGCAAAGATTAAGCATTTTGGAAATGAAAACATAATTTAAAGAGGTAGTCAATCCAAGTTTGATATTATTTGCCATTTTCTTGTATATTACGTTTGTTTTATGTTATCACTTTTGATTTTCAGTATTTTTACTAGCCTTCATCTTCTTGGAAAATATCGCGAAAAGTTCGAGTGTAAACCTTGTGCTGGAACCACGGGAGACCTATCGAATATAAGTCAAACTATGCATGTCTTGTGTAAACATTGACAACAATGGCCAAATTACACAGTATTATCAAATAAAGGTTTAGAGTAATGCAATGTGAACTTCGATTATTTTATTAGCATGACCGAAATGCAATGCATACATCTTACAACTGCTTATTCAATTCAGGGGGGGACCTGGATCCACGAGGCAGGGAGTCAGTCCGCTGCAAAATACAGCCATTTGCTTACCTCTACGAGGAAACTGTAGTACAATAATGAAATCTCCAAACACATCGCAGAGGAAGGTAACAGTGCTTCCTACTGAGTCACCATGCTTCTCAAAAGTTAATACCTAATCTTAAATGCCAAATATAAGGAATAAGAAATTGCGCAAATTTGGAAATATATACAATTTTCCAACTTAATATTTGACTATAAACAGTGGGATTGCGAAATAATGGCGCATTCCGACATACATCTGTTTCCAACAGAACGTCCTTTATTCTCTTGCTGATTTTCCTGCTACGTCACCGATAGATGCTGGAGTGTGCCGCGTCATGATTTGTATTTTAAGTGCGCCCTCACGTGGTGCGGCTATCTATTACATTTTTATTTAGTAAGAAGCAAAAATACAAAGTACAGACTACTTTTTAATATATGTTACACATTCGTTACATTTTAGACAGAAGCAATGTTGCTACTTTTAGAGATTTATTTTAATAATTTTATTAAATGATCAAAAATAATATATATGTGATGGAATCAAACAACTGTATAATATCTAATTATAATTTTATTATCATGTTGATTGAATGAATAATGCGAGTTTGAACACTGCATAGTAACATAAGTGACATTCGTAAACAAAGCAAGTTTAAAATGGATTCCACAGGAAAGTCACAAACCGATTTAACCGTCGTTGCCCCTGATTGGATCCGAGGAAGGGACTCGAACTATTTCCTGACAACGTGATTGCTCTACAGTAGTGTCAATCAAGGCGTGGCCACGCCCCTTCACATTGCAGCATGGAGGATAGAATGTAACAAATTTCAGGTACAGAAGCAAGGTAATCTGTCTCCGAGAAAGAAAGGTCGTCCGTCCGGAAGATAAAAGGAAGGTAATTGCGGAAAAGTCGGGGATTATTTTTAAGCATGTCAGGCAACGATGTAATCAATTCTCGAAAAGAAATGGGTGAGAGGCACAGCGCGACCACCTCGCTAGCCTGTTAGCTAACCATCACCATCGTGCCACATCGTGTCAGCTAGATGAGAAGCAGCTTCGATGGGCGATCGGTGCTACATCCCCCTTTCCTCTTCGGTCCTGTATGACGGCTGTGTCCGCGGGAAGTGATGCTGGACACGGCTGGCGGCGTGTGCTATGCGTTTTGAGCCGTAGACGTGCTAGCTGTCGACTTCCAGCTGCCTTGCCTATTGGGATCGTGACTCTGAGGCGCTCGTCGTTCCGGCGTGGTCGCGGTCCTCGCAGGCGCCAAACAATCGTGCCCGATTAAACCAAAGTAACAAGACGCTGTGTTGCCCCACCTTCCCCGGACTGGCGGCACTTCAGTGCGGCGATTGACTTTTAAATAATTACATCCACGTGACGGATGGGCTGAGGGCGAAACGTGCCTACCGGAGGGGTCGTGATTTAACAGACGCCGGGGTTTATCCTGGCCGCGTCTGTGCTGGATGGGGGCCGCCGTTTCCCTCTGCTGCTGAGGGGGGGCGGCACGGTGTGCTGCTCCGATCGTGGCTGTTACTCTCCCATGTGTAGCCGGGCCTAACGTGGGCGCCCTAGATGATCATGTGTGCCATTTTCATAGCATATAGTCTTACTCTCCATCGCCTTGTCTTGGCTTTAACTTTCAGCCTTCACGTGATTCTTTTTTAATTCGTACAATTTCAGTCAATGTGGCCAGTACGGCGAGAAACCTAAAAACACATCGACCCCATGCTGTTTTTTTGTTTATAATTCTACATGGCTTTTTGGGGGAGCTGATCGATGCTGTAAAGGGTCCCTTCACGGTATTTCTCCCCAAGGTTATGCAAGCAGACACACTTCTCTAACTGCACCCCTAAGTTCTGGGTTCAGAGTCAGGGCTGCGAGTTTCATTTATCGCCGAGCTTCTCCTTCAACATGCACGCCGCTTGTCTGCCTGTTAGTATGGCTCCGTGGTATTTTCTGTTTTATCGTTCATTGCTTAATGTGAATATTTTAAATACAAATTGCCGCCCCACTCTGCATTACACCAGTCATCTATTTTAAATAACCTTTCACCGCATCAGTTTTCTTAATCTTTCTTCTCTCCTGCTATTTTATTTCTACTTCTTTAACAAAGATTTTGGCATTATGAATTTACTTTCCTCCATAAAAAATGTTTTCGTAAATGCTATATAAGCCAAATGGAAAAAGTGATATGACTTTAGTGACGTGTAATATGCCTGTAATTGACCACGTGGCTGATATGAGGGACAGGCTGGCCTTGGAAATGCACTCTGTGTCTCATCTGCACTCTTAAGTATGAGGAGCATGAATCTGTGTGCACGTGCAACAGATCCTGTTGTAGCTGGGAGATACCAACCCAGTGAAAGCTCCCTCTCGCTGTATGGTACAGCTTGGCTGGTTTTGTTTGTTAGATATCTGTCTACTTCATATGATGTTGTTTGTCTAAATATAAAATCAGATGTCATTAAAGCTGATTTTGATCAAATGTCAGGGAAGTGTAAACGTAGTAGCAAGTAGTGATTATTATCCAATGGTTTCAGTGGGGCTTTTTAAAAGGTTTCACCTGCATTGCAATTAGAAATTAGCTTGATAGCCCTTTTTTATTTTTCTTAGTCACTATATTATGGACTCGGATGCTGTTAAACTGGGTGGTTTTAGTGCCACTCAGGCCGCACTGCTAGCACTGCCATTGTGACATCCTCGTCCTCGAGTTTCTGGTGTGTTTTTTCCTTCGCTTACGGCGAACTGAAACCCATTGGGGATTTTCTCAGAGTTCATTGTGTGCTGGCTCCTCTTGCGCTGCGGGTATATTTACGTGCAGATTCACGGCAGCTGCTCGTCTGATTCCTGGGCTTGTCGGCCTGTAATTGGATTACGGCATGCTTGTTACTGGAGTTCTCCCTTCACATCACCGTGTGTCTTAAGGCCCCCCCGTCCCTCTTCCCCTGCAGGGTGGTTACATCACTGGGTCGTCGCCCTGACGAGCCGCCTCGTGATGTCAGCTTTAATGGCATCGGCCCGGTAACCTGGAGGTCGGTTTGTCCTTGCGTGTGTTGTCTGGTTCTCTGCCCCCCTATGCCATGGTTTAATCCTAAGCCATTTCTAAAATCTGGAACCCCACCCCTAGCCCCCTCACCCCCCCCCCCCCACCCCATGCATCTTCTGTCTTCTTGCTGAAACCATAGTGTCCCCTGGCCATTGCAGGTCGTCCGTGTGCAGGTCCTGTTCCGCACAAGCTGTGCCGTAGTCCTGAGTGTATGTGCCCGTTAGCGAGTGTGATGCTTCCGCGCATATGCCTACTGGCCAGCATCTGGGACAGGGTGACATGCAAGTCGGTCGAACTCTAAATCTCTCCATTTCCGGGGACCGTTCTCTTCCCCTCTGCCAGGACGATAATCGAGAGGAGGGGACAGTCTGTCAGCCCCTGATGAGATCTGAAAAGAAGTGTCCCAGTGTTCCTGTACTCAGACTTGTGCACATGGCAAATTAAAGGATAAATGAATTAAAATCAGTGCATCTTATAACCACTTAATTCTTTTCGGAATCACAGACTAGTTATGTTTTGGGGTAGAGAGAGTGTGAGCAAGAGGGAATTGGCAGACGTGCAGGAGAACATGTGGCCCTTTTGTTCCGTGCCGAGCCGCACGTCGCATTGACTTTGTGCTGCACTCCAATGCAAAGTCCACGTGAGCTCAGCGTATCAAGGAAGCTCCTGTCTCAGGTCCCGCCCCCTCGTGTTCTGCATAATCATTGGAAATGGCTGCCAAGGCTCAGCCGCTCCTCTCTGACCTCAGCCTGTCGTCGCCATTGCTGCAGCCGCCTACGGCCGTTCCACAGCGGGGTGGCTGGATTTTTGTGGTTGGTCACCGCCCAGCCCGTCTCCCCAGTCAGGTAGAGGTGGGTTAAACCGGTGAACTGGAAAATGTGGCCGGACTGTGTACTGGTTTTCTGAAGCGCTGCCCTCAGGGTCTGGCCTCGTGACTGAGGATGTAGTGGTTTGTGTCTCGGGAAAGGAGGGAGTGAGTCATTTTCGCGGGCTATGCAGCTAACAGTATTGAGCCTGGGTGTGGTTGTGGGTGTGGCTGTGGGTGTGGCTGTGGGTGTGGGTGTGGTTTCGTGTCCATCATGGCTGCTGACCACACCCCCTTTTCCGTCTCCACCCTCAGTGATGCGCCATGCCCATCGTGGAGAAGCTGAAAGAGGTGCTGAAGCCTGGCCGCAAGGACTCCGCCGACGAGGGAGACCTCAACTGCCTGCTGGCCTCCTCGGCCAAGAAGGTGCTGCTGCAGAAGATCGAGTTTGAGCCGGCCAGCCGCAACTTCTCCTACCAGTTGGAGGCCATCAAGAGCAAATATGTCATCCTCAACCCTAAGACTGAGGGCGTAGCTGGTCAGAAGGCCCTGGAGAACATCCAAATTAAGCGGCAGGGTACGTTTCGTACCTGGCAGTGTGTGTGTGTGTGTGTGTTTTGTACTGCAGTGAAAAATAATCAGTAGATGAGATGGGTGTGCATTTATGACATTTATGCATGTATACACATATTTGATGTAGACTTTTCCATGAAGGTCTGTTTGTATAGATTTATAAAGTAAATTGCGTGTCTTTGTTCCCATTGGTCAGTGTGCTCCGCCTGTCACCATGGGGATAAAGTTAGACTGGTGTCTCTCTAACCCCTCCAGGTCCAGAGGGCACAGTAACCGGGCAGGGTGACGGGATCCCGGCCCCCCAGAAACTGCTGTTCCCCGGGAACAGACTCTCCTTGCAGTGGGAGCGCACCTACAGGGTGGGGGCTGGCCTCCACAACCTGGGCAACACCTGCTTTCTCAACTCCACGGTGCAGTGCCTCACCTACACCCCACCCCTCGCCAACTACCTGCTCTCCAAGGAGCACAGCCGTGCCTGTGAGTCGGCCAAGCCCCACCCCCACTCTTCCTATTGGCTATATCTATAATCTATGCGCAGACTAGCCAGTGAAGTGACCATGTTTGTTGTTTTTTTTTTTTTTTTTTTGCTTCCAGCCTGGCAAAGTTTACTTGTCAGTAGATTATAAAGCGCTTGGTAACCTGGCTGAAACTGCAGGAGGCAGGCTGAGGGCTGTTTTAGACCAATGAGAGTGCAGCTTCTTCGGGGGGGGGCGTATCATAACTGGATGCTGAGTCTCATGGCTCTGTTCCTCTCCCTCAGGTCACCAGTCTGGCTTCTGCATGATTTGCATCATGCAGAACCACATCATCCAAGCCTTCGCCAACACCGGCAATGTCATCAAGCCGGTCTCCTTCATCCGGGACCTAAAAAGTGAGGATGTGTTAGATGCTGCTCTCCCTGTTCCTCTCCCTTCCTCTCTCTCTGTTTCCCGCTCGTGCGTGACGCCCTAGGGGGTACCGTGGTGATGATCCTATTTCTATCGATCCTCTGTCTGCCCACCCTCCCCCTCTAATGGGCTCTTAATTGCCGCCCACCCCCACCCCGGCGGTCCATTTCTCTTGCGTGGGCTGTGTAACAATCAGCATCCTCTCTTCTCCAGAAATCGCCCGTCACTTTCGTTTCGGCAGCCAGGAGGACGCCCATGAGTTCCTGCGCTACACCATCGACGCCATGCAGAAGGCCTGTCTCAACGGCTACCCCAAGTAAGGGCGCTTTGGGGCTGCTTTCTCCATATCCAGTACGGGGCCTTTTAAAAACCCTTATAGATGACAGCGAGACATTGAAACAGTCAATTCTTCCAGGTCTAACGGCTTTCATGGTGATGTAGCTCAGCCTGGAATGTAAGGGTCTGTCTTCTTGGGGAAGCAGGTCCAAACCTCCACCCTGTCTCTTGGGATGCAAATGCGTCCTCTGTCATTATTTAAGTGGCTCCCCAAATGGTGAACCTTGGTGTCTTTGGACGTATAAGTATTTTAGCATTGAAGATTAGATAAGGAGACTGAAACGCGGTACGTTTACATGCACACTGTGAAAATCGAATTATTGTGTTAGTCCAACTGAAATCATACTAAATCAAATTTCTCTAAGTTGGCCTAAGACACCCAGATAATGCGACTGTGAGTCGATTTGTCGATTTCACTCCTGCATGTGTACGTGCAGTCGGACTCAAACTGGCACAGGCACTCTGCGGATGCTCCAGGACCCAGAAGTAACAGAAGAAGCATGGAGCATAGCAGAGACCGTACAGCACGTACGAAATGTGTAGCGTTGTCTAGCTGCCCGGTTCACCGCTCGACTAAAGGGCGCTTTTCCATCGTACCAGGTACCGTACTTTTGGTACTTCAAAAAGGTGCCAGAAGTACAGTACTTCAAGTTGTTGGTTTTGCACGGGTGTTAAAACTGGTACTGGTACTCGTACTGAATTGAAAAATGGCTGTAGTAGGACTGGACGCTATGCAATATTAATGCCAACATCGCATGTTATGCACATCCTGTTCTTGCATCACTAGTCAGCTAGATTAAGGTCAGGCTTTTTCTTGCCTTAAATCTGGTATGGATATTATAACAGTTAAAGTATTGCAAAAATATTTTGCTCTGTCATAGAACAACTTGGCACTTTTAATGATTATTCCTTTTGAAGATTGTCTACTATATGTTTAAAAATCAGTTTAAAGTTAACCTCCGCTGCTTTTGCATGAGCGCTGCATGCATTCTCCGAAACAATCACAATTATTTTCATTCTTAACATTTAAATCACTCCTAGACGGGTTCATGAGAAATTTGTTGGATTCGTGTTTGTTTCTTAAATACCCCAATATTTATTACAACAAATCACATATTTGAGAAATACCATGCTGTCATGGTATACTATACAAAATACCTTATTCCTCGTTATGCTATCCTGATCCTGTGGTATCTGTTCCTCCAACCAGATCACAGTTTGTCACTTCATTTGCACATGCATCCATTATTCCTTCTTATTATTTTTTTACGTCTCTGACGTAAGAGGTCAACGGGAAAAAGCCCAATACTAAAAGCCCCCAAAGAGGCATGTAGCCACCTATTGTAGCAGAGTGGGAGATACTCCTGTCAATAAAACGATTCCCCTCCCGTGCGTGTAAACTGGCGTAGTTGAGGTATATCTGTAGCTCAGCTTAACTGTGCATGTAGGAGGTACTGGCTACGATGATGGATGGTTGATTAAAGCTGAATTCAACCATTGTTTTCTTTGACCTTAATTTGTATGTGTTGGGATAAAGTGATTGGGTCACGCTTCACCTCATAGGTTGGACAGACAGACTCAAGCCACCACTCTGGTTCATCAGATCTTCGGAGGTTACCTCAGGTCACGAGGTATGTCAGCCCTGTGGGGGGGTGTGAACCGCCAGTTTACTCATGCTATGCAAGTGTGTGGCTCGCCAGGTTAGGACACTGTGATCAGAATGTCGCCGGTTCAAATCTGCGTCAGCAAATTGCATTTAATATTGAATCTTTGAGCAAGGCCCTTAACCCCGAATTGCTCCAGGGACTGACTGACCCTGCGGCGTCGGTGATGCCTTGTTTTAAATAAAAGCCTGTGCTGAACAGTGTTGGGCATTTCAGGTCCAGAAGCTACAAATCCAGACGCTGGTTGGGAGAAACAAAACCATGGTCTGGATTTGTAGCTTCTGGACCTGAAATGCCCAACACTGGTGCTGAATATATTGCAAGTTGAAGTGTTATAATTTGGGACCTCATTAGGAGAGGGAATTTATGCTTTTCTTATGGAGCCACTAGCATAACCTGCCTCTGAAACTGATCTGTTTTGGGCACCCAGTTGTTTGTGCTGCAAAGTGTAGCTGTGTTCATGTTATACTATCTTGTAAAAATATTGTGTGTGTGTGTGTGTCTGTGTGCGTTTCAGTGAAGTGCTCCATCTGTAAGAGTGTGTCAGATACCTACGACCCCTACCTGGACATTGCGGTGGAGATCAGGGTGAGTATGACTGACACATGCAAACGGAGTTTAGGGTGTCCTCACATTAGTGGATCCGTACGGTGCCCGCGCATGTTTGAACCCCATAGTCTAGTCTGTTTGACTAGTGTGATCGCTGGCCGTACCCAAGCACGGAACACAGACATGACGTCAATGATGTGACCGACACTCGTGTGCGCACACGTATACTACATACGGATGCTGAAGGAACAGATCAGGCTTTACATATCGGGTACTGACAAACGTTTAACAAACATTGCGACATGGGATCGCTTTGGTCTACACCAGAGGTGCAGCATTTGCTGGAAAATTGGACTGATGAAAGTATCCAGGAACAATTGCATGCAACACACAAAAACTCTGAGACATCTGGTAAAATATAGAATTATCTCCTTTTACCTGCAGCATAATTAAATGAAAGTCAGTTAATTGCTTACTTGATAAATTGATTAGGAGGTCATGTGACATTAATCACGAGCTCCATTGTGCTGTGCGATAGCACTTTTCTTATGATTTCTTCAACATGGACAAAAGCATGTTCGGGCCTAGAATGTTAAGCACAGTATGAGTGCAGACCAGTGGGGGAATGGGGAGGGGGGACAGTTGTGCCTGGGCTTGGTACAAGGCAACCGGGCCAAACATGAATATGCCCTGAGTTCGTTTTCACTGGGACCAGGGTTTTTAATCATGATTCTAAATCCTGAACTGAAGGCATGGCCGTTAGCGCTGTCCTCCGCGCTCACCCGACTCCAGGCGTCGTGTGGGATTTTTAAACTTTTACGGCTAATTCTTCAAGGTCGCGAGGAAGTTTCTCAGAGATCTGCCCGAGAAAGTGACTCGGTTTTATTTAATTGGCCATGGGATTGAGTGTCAACGTTTCCCCTACAGCAAGCGGCAAACATCGTCCGTGCTTTGGAGCTGTTCGTTAAGCCGGACGTGCTGAGTGGGGAGAACGCCTACATGTGTGCCAGGTGAGTCTGCACATTAGGAGCATTAATATTTAACTGATCTCAGCAGATATGGGCTTAGGCTAAGCTTGCAAGTGTTATAGTGTGTGCGTGCGAGTGTACTTATCCTAAGGCTGTTGTGTGGAATTATGAGTAAATGTGCAGGCCAAGGTGATATGTTGGGTGTTTTTATTAGAAGATTTATTAGAAGTTACAGAACCACCACAGTAAAGTCCAAAACGGTGAGACATAAAAAAAATGGTGGCTCTGAATTCCCATCATGCCCCACTGGCTGTGATCAGGCTCACCGTGACGTTAACTGTAGCGCCTTAATAGATACCTGCTCGTGGATGTGCTTTCCTGGACACCGGTCTGGGATTTCCGTGTGGTGGCCTTGTCGGCACTGACAGGACATCTTGTAACGGTTACTGTTTAGGTGCAAAAAGAAAGTTCCGGCAACCAAGCGCTTCACAGTGCACCGGACGTCGAATGTGCTCACGCTGTCGCTGAAGAGGTTCGCCAACTTCAGCGGAGGCAAGATCACCAAGGTGATCCTTCACCGTGGGAATGTGGGCTTTAGCGTGCCAGGTTTGGGACTTAATGAGGAACGCCATCATGTGACTTAACCATGAACCCCGTGAGTCACCGTTTTTTTTCCCCCATCCTTTGTTTCTTCAGGATGTGGGCTACCCAGAATTCTTGAACATTCGGCCTTATATGTCGCAGAACACAGGGGACCCAATCATGTATGGCCTATATGCAGTCCTGGTGCATTCTGGGTACAGCTGTCACGCTGGTCATTATTACTGCTACGTTAAGGTTAGAGCCGGAGCACCCTGAACACTGTCTGAGGGCTGGGGCCTGGCCTGATTCTGAAATCTGCCACTGGGTGTTTACAGGCAAGTAACGGCCAGTGGTACCAGATGAATGATTCTATGGTACATTCCAGCAACATCAAGGTGGTTCTCAATCAGCAGGCGTATGTGCTGTTCTATCTGAGGTAAGATGACGTCTGGCTCCCTAATGGATCCGGCGTGTATCAGGCCAGATGTTTTTCATTACTGCGTTTCTTTCTGTGTGGAACCCAGAATCCCGGAAACGAAGAAGAACACGGAGATGTCCGTGGTGAAATTGGGAGCAGTGCATTCTAGGAAAAGTGGCCCGACTGCGGAGCAGCTGAAGAAGGTGGCGCTCAGTGGGCCGAGGTCATCCCCGCAGGTGATGAAGGTGTGTGTGTGTGTGTGTGTGTGTGGGAGGGGGTGTGGTCCAGAGTGGTACGGGGGCCTGTTGGGCTGGGTGTTAGCCTGGAGGTCACCATGAAGGGGCTAAACGATGTAGTAAACTACCCCTTTTTTGTGCAGAAGCTGGAGTCCCAGCTGCGAAAGATCCATTCACTGGATGGGGGGCTGGGAGTCCCTGTGCCCCGGGTCACCCCCAAACCGGCCAACGGCTCGGCCTTGACCTCGCCCACAGGCCCGACGCTCATCCCCGAGCCGCCAAAGAAGGTGAAAAAGGCTCCGCCCCCAATTGTGAGCCAAGCGTTGACCCCGCCCATCGCCACCAATGGCGTGGGCCGATCAGACGTCGACAGGAGGCGCTCGCAGGAGAGCGTGGGAATTGCAGCATCTACCTCAATGAAGTCTCTCTCCGAGTCGTCCGGGGACTCATCTGAGTCTAAGGTAAAACCATAAGGCAACATTTTCATAAACCTAAGACATGAAAATAAGTTTTTTTTTAAAACTAACTACATATGCTAGAAATATTTAACATTTCTTTATTTCCCATAGTCTTAGAAGTGATATTTATTACTGTTTCAGTGCTGTTTAGCTAAAGTACAAATGTACTGTATATTCATGTAGGATTCTCAGATAAGACACAACAATCAGAAACGTAAAACTAAATTTAAAACATCAAAATTATAATAGTGCTATATGTTCACAGGCCTTTTGATGTGTAAATCTCGCCTGCTTTGTTCAGTGAGTACAGGACAGCCAGCTCTTTGATTTGTGAGGGTCAAACAGCTGGTCCCTCTTCTCAAACGTCATTTATAAGCCTGTCATGTTGCTAGTCTTAATGGGCCCATGCGGCCCAAAACTACAGTACAATCTGTTTTAGAGTGGCTTTAGTGCTATCTAACAATGGACTGTAGGCTGTTCTGTTGGGACTTGCCTGCTTTTGGAGATATTGATTATAGTTAAAGCGGCAGAAAAAAAAGAAACTTGGAAAAAATTCAACAGCGATGTCTCTCGTGAGAAATCTCAACCCTGTTATTCACAATAATCCAGACTTTGTGATGAGCAGAAATGTATCTTTTTTCAGTTTTGTGGTGAACCCCCCCCATAAAGCTTTGCAGGGGGGTGATTAACTGGACGTGTGTGCTGCTCCTTCAGCACGCCGGTGGTCCTCGCAGCGCACCGGCGGGGGAGACGGGGTCGGCCGCAGCCAGGAGCCTGAACGGGACATGCTCTCCGCGCCGGGGCTCAGAGCCCCTCAAGCCTGTGGATCGCGGGTCGGGACCCGGCGCCGAGGACAAAACAGCCAAATTAAAGCCCCCGGCCGTCACCAACATCGCGTCGGAGGCTGCCAATCCCACCTCCCCACCCCCCGCGAAGAAACTCGCCCTGTCTGCCAAGAAGGTGAGGGGCAGGGGGGGCTGCTTTCGGGGGAACGCTAACAGCGCTGTGGCCACGTTAGCAGGTAGCAGCTTGCACAGCGTCCAGCGCGAGCCGTGATTAAACGCTAAGTTACTAAGTATCCCCTCCTTTGTTTAAGCACTCTTTGCTTTTTTTGTCTTTGTAAGTCTCTTTCTGTTCTCTTCTAACCATCTCTAATCCCCCGTCTGCTGCATTCTCTCTTCGTTTTTTTTCTCTCGTTCATTTTCCTCTTTCATTTTGTTTTTCCACATTTTTTTTTTCCCCCTTTGCGTACACGGATGGCGCTTTTTTTTTTTTTTTCTTTTCCTTTCTTTTAGACCACCAAGTTTTTATTTCTGTCAATAACTGCAGGCCAGGCCCAATGGGATTCCCAGCAGCAGTGATCTGCAGCCCTCACAGCCACGCCCCTTGTCCAGTGACCTCACGCTTTCAGATCATCCACCCCTGTCGGTCTCCACCCCGCCAAATCACAAACCTCGGTATGGCTCAACCTGTAGGGGGTTGTATCTTGGGGCTTGAGTGATGGGTAGATGTCACAGTTGACCCTGGTGTTGCCCTGCATCTGTCTCTGTGTACCTGGTGTGGTATTTGCTCCTGATGTCTTGGCACTTCTGTGATCCTCGTCATCTCTGCTTGCTCCCCCTCCCAGGATGGTTCCATTTCATTCGCTCAAGTCATCATCTTTGCCTGGACCCGCCTCCCACTCAGCCCCCGCCAGAAGCTCCCACCCTGTCCCCACGGAAACAAGCCCCCTGCCCGGACCTCTCTCCGCGGCAACAAGTCGATCCTCCCTGGGGATCGGAATGGAAGATGCCCCTTTCAGCCCTACGCTGAAGAGGAAGAGGAGGAAGAGGAAAAAACGGCGTCGCTCGGAGATGGGCGACGGGCCACCACCGGGACAACCCGAGGCCCGGGAGGAGGAGACGTCAGTCTGCGAGGAGAGGAGGAAGAAAAAAAAGAAAAGGAAGAGGGAGGAAGAGGAGGAGGAGGGACCTACTGCTCATCCTTCCCAAGACCTCATATCGCACCTGGAGCCGCTGGTGGGCGAGCCCCGGAGCATCACGGCCGACCCATGGGAGCAGACCAGAGATGCCGTAAGGCTGAAGAAGAAAAAGAGGAAGAGTAAACGTGACAAGGGATTGGAGGAAGCCACGAGTCTGTGCTCGGCTGCAGAGAGGTGCGTCTCCCATATTCACAGTCTCAGACTGAGTCTGGACCTCTTCCATGGGGTGTCCTATTCTGTGCCGATATAATGTCAGGATGTGATATTTTATTGTGTCCAATAGGGGGCGGAGTGTGCATCTGCAGTTTCATACTCTGTACTCGTGATTGGAAGGTTCAAATCCTGCAGCGTGATTTTATCTCTGGGTCCTTGAGCAAAGCCCTAAATACCAGTTGCTCCAGGGTGTCTCAGTTGTTTATATGTATGCTTTGGATGAAAGTATCTAGGAAATAAATAAAGGAAATGGACGCAGCTGGTTTTCTAAGGGCACCTATGAAACTACAGAATCTGAGGATAAAACCAGCATGAGGTTCAGCACAGGGAGGGTGTTTCCTGAGGTGCCCCGTGCAGAAGGCTGTTCTCGGATCAGTCCACTGAAACGCTCTAGCTTCACCGCAGGCCAGCAGCGGAGGAAGCAGTTACCGAGACGAGCACGGTGGATGTGGCTGAACTGCTTCGGCAGAAACTGGAGAGGAGGAGGAGGAAGAAGAAGAAGATGTTGAAGGAGAAGCGAGTGTGTCCCAGAGACCCGGAATCTTCCCCTCCGGAGCCTTTGGAAGAGGTGAAGACTGCTGGCTGCGGTCAAGGTACTGGCATTCTCAGTCCATAATGTTAAGGTTCTGCTGCTATTTAAATACAGAAAGCCATGTACAGGGTCCTGAGCGGCTGGGCATTAGCAGCAATGTTCAGTCAGCAGACCAGCCTATTGGAGCGCTCGGTTAACTCTCCTTCTCGCCCTTGCAGCAGCCGTGATCACCTGGGACAGCCAAGTCCGGGACGGGTACAAGCGCACGCAGGAATCGCAGGGCCCCAAAACCACACGGTCATTCTGGGACGGCGCCAGGACCAGCACAGTGGTGGAAGAGCTGCTCCGGAACTCCTCGGACAGAGCGTACGGGAGCCAAGGTGACGGCCAGTGATGGAACTCCTGTCTGGTCTGATGCAGTTCTGGCCAATTGCTTCTGTTGAATGACCTGGCTAGAATTAATGTAAACAGCTCTGGTAGAAGTTGATTGGCCAAAAACACAGAGATGTTTGAGGCAGGGACTATCGCTTTTGCCTACGCATACGCTGAGTGTAGGTACTGTTCACTGCAGTTCTCACCTGGGACGGAGAGCTTTCAGCGATCAGCCGGGAAGCCATGGAGGATGCACGAGACGCCAAGCAGGACACCGTGATCGACGAGTGGGACGAGGATTTCGACAGAGGCAAGGTGAGTGGGCTGTGCAGGGAGCGGGTGGGTCTGTGTATACATCGTGGCCATCATCTCATTGGCTACATGAACGTGGCCATCATCTCATTGGCTACATGAACGTGGCCATCATCTCATTGGCTGCATGGCTGTGTGTTTGTGGACTGAGGATGTTGCAGTCAGTTCTGATTGCCTCTAATGCAGCATTTTGGGCTACGAGCCATGGCTGTAATGGATTGATCCGGCCTGTAAAGACCCCGCTTCTACCCTCTAATTGCCGTCCAAATGCAATTTGGGCCTAGGTCAGAGCTAATGGCGTCCTGTGTGGAATTAAAAGGCCCGGAGCTGGGGGGGGTGGGGGGGAGATACCTCATTGTCTCTGAGGAATGATGAGATGCTGGATGGTGTGTGTGTGTGTGCAGGTAAAGAAAATGAAAAAGTACAAGAAAGAGAGGAGAAGGAGTAGCAACATCTTCCAGAAGGTCCAGGACCGGAGAAACATGTGGTCCGTCACCGGAGGGAAGAGGAGCGGATTTGGATACCGCCACTGAGCCAGGTAAGCAGAGGTTCGAACCTATGTCCTGCAGACTCAGGGGTCAGCCATGTGTCATGTTCTCCATTCCAATTCCAGACTCTCTCTCTCTCTCCCCCCCCCCCCCCCCAGAAGTGTCCCAGACTGCCCCTTCCTGCCGGAACACGGTCGAGCCTCTCTCCTGAAGATTCCAGCTAGCCGTCGGGGGGGTGTCCAGGCTGATGGGACGGCTGTATCGTGAGCCGGTTCTGTTTATCCAAGGAGCAGTGACGGTGAATGGGGTCACTGGTGGGCACCTCACCCACCCCGAAATACACTGAACAGCAGCAAACGGGTTTACATCACACAGGGTTCCGTGCATCACCGGCATGGTGTCTGTAACGTTCCCTCCTACAGTGGACCGGACCCATCGGTCGCCGTGGCATTGTCTTGTTGCTACGGTCATGCCTGCTGTTTCTCTCCTCAGCCGTGAGCTGCAGCGACAGAGCCCTGCGTCGATTTCAATAGAAGCTGAAATTAAATGAGGAAATGACAGCACTGAAGGCTGGAAGCGTTATTTGAGGGTCTGGCCGATGTCATTGGGTGGCAGGTCTCCTACAGGACAGCGTGTGGCATGAAGCTGGGGGGTAACGCCCTACTACCCTCACTTACCCTTACTTTGTGTTTAGTTTCTCTCTTTATTGAAAGTCACAGAACACAAATTTGACACCCTAGACATAAATGGACTTTGTGGTATGACAAAGACCACAATTATGTCGTTCCCTCCATCTCGATTCAGCTGCTGTTGTGATGGTTCCCTTACTGACACTCGTATGAAGACAGCTACAGTGAGCGACACCATATCCATGTGAGATATAGTTATTTTATATTTTCATATCAGTTCATCGGAATGCATTCTGTAGATGTGCATATAAGCATATATAATACATAGACACACTAAATGGATATGTATTGATAAACAGACGATTGTAACGATTTAAACGACATTCACTTCTTCGTGTAGTGTTTTTCTTTTCTTTTCCTCTCGTGATGTATGTGTTTGATACATTTAAGCATATCTGATTGAAAGCAGGGGCGGATCGCGGCGCGTAAACAGGAAGCTGACCACGAAATCAGCCGCCTGTCGGCCCGGAGAGGTTACCTCGGGTCGCTGAGGCTTTTTGATCTTTGCATCCGTTGAGCATGTGCGGATTGCTCGAGCGAGGATGAGTCTCGGTGTATACCTTATCCTGAGCCATAACGATGTCGATTTTTCATAAACTTGTGTTTTTCACCCCTCATCCTCCTTGCTGAAGTATTGTGAAACTGTCAGTTTGAACCAGGGATTAGTTGTGGTTTGACGACTTGCCTTCTGATCGGTTTAGCTGAATGGTGCGTCTATATGTGACGGCGATTTGACGAGAGGGAAACACCAAAGTTTTTTTTTTGATGGTTTAATGTGTCACATTTTGGAACTTGCTTCTGAATGTTTAGCTGCGGGGCTTTAGAATGGAGTTGGAATTTGTTAACTTCACCTAAAGTTGCAGGCGTTTGTTTCCTCTGCAATCTACCTCCCATATTTGTACACGTTTTCCTGCACAGCTCCCGCCTTCGGGAGAGCAGGTGTAAACTCCGCTTTCCACCCGCTGTTGGGTCCAGCGCACAGAACGGATCGGGGCTATCCACGTCATCAGGGAAAATGATGCATGGGAGGGGAAAAGATTCCCAGTGATCCTATTGTCATATTCATATTCTATGTATATTTCCTGTATATATTTGAGTTACAAACGTGGCAAATTAATATTTACGCGCTATTCATTAGTTGCATACACACTTTCTACAGTTATCCCCCAACCGTTAGTTCAGTAGCCCTTACCGTCTGATTGGTGCAGCTGGCAGGGCTGACTGTCCCTCCCCAAAGTAGGGAATTAGCGGAGGTTCTGGAGCGGCTCATTTGCGCGTACCGAGAATCTAGATCCTTCCGGTTTACTGTGTTGGGAAACTCATGCGTCACGTAGACCTAGCAAGCCTTGGGTCTTCAAAACTGTGTTCCGGTTCCTAATCTATGCAATTTTTGACTGCACGATTAAACTGATAACTTGAGATTGTATGACGGTCGTACACACACACACACACACACACTTCCCCCAAAGCCTACGCCGACTGCTGTATTACGATCTCCCGCATTCTGATTAGTCATGCTCTCCTACTTCACAAACATCACCGGGGTCTTCCATGGGACTGGGCAAAAACTTATTACCTGTGAAGTAATGGAATAAATGCTTTGCTAGTGTATATCTCATACATGCACATTGTGTTTGTGATACCAGTACAACAAAATGCAATTCGGATATTACAATAATTTGTACCATTTAAACTTGAGTTAAACAATTTAAATGGGTTGTTGGGCGCGTAATTTTAGAATTTAACAAAAAAGTGTTCGGGGGGGTGGTGGTAAACGCAATGTATTTGGTATTGACCTCCTATGCCTTTACTGTAGTGCAGTACAGTAAGCAACTTGTGGAAACACAAGTCCTGTGTTCGGTAGATTGTATGAATGTTTTGTGTGTAATAATCTGGGAGTAGAATTGTTAAGTATTCATAAGTGACCCTTTTTTTAAAGAAAAATTCTGATTCTAACCCATGTATGTAGTTTGCATTGTATTTTGCACAGTTTCGATTTAAAAAAATACCTTTTATTAATGTAGGAACTATTGCAAAAGAAAATACAAACGTGCAATAAAATTCTGTGAACATGTTTGTTCGATGTTTCTCGCTTTTGGCTTAACGCATATTTTAAATAGCCTACATTCTCATACTTCATATAGATCGATGTCATCTGTCAGTTAAAAAGTTGTCTTTTGACCTTTTGCTACAATTTACAGTCATTGAACCAGCTGAGAGAATTTGTGATCCAAGCGACAATTACAAATCCAAGCTATATAATAAACTTTTTCTACAAGAGGTGCTCCTTAAGAACAGGGAAGATGTTCCGCATTGTATACTTATTTACCTGAGCGATCTGCGCGTACATCTGCGATTGCGACACGTGACATCACCTCGGAAGGGGATGGGCTGCCATTTATGTCACAGGCAAAGAGGGATGGAGGCGCCGTGAGTTCGGAACTACTCGCTGCAATAAATCACCTGCAAGGAAACCCGGGGAGGAGATCGAGTGACAGTCGAGAAAGAGGAGGGGGAGAGTGAGGGAGCGATAAAGGCAGAGCGGGGGCGCACTTGGAGCGGAGGGTTCCTCAGTGCAGCGGCTGCAGTGTTTCAGGAGAGGCTCCCCGCATCACCATGAGCTCTGCGAGCGACGATTACGGTAGGCACTGGCATTACTGCCAATCTCTACACCGCAGCGGTTACAAGGCACAGGTATCTCCGGGATGCTATAGATAGGTGCGTTGGCATTTTTATTTATTTATTATAAATAAAATGCAGGTCTGCGTGTCATAAGCTGAACTACATGATGATCCAGATTTTCTGTAGCTATGGCAATATCGTGCAGCTTAATACTAAAGAAGTCAAGACACCTTTCTTTAAAAAGAGAAAGTGTTGTGAACTGTAGGATTTCGGAGCAAAACATGCAAAGTTTTGTGACCTTGAGCGATAAACCCTAGATCAATGGATGGTATTTTTATACGCAGAATTACTGAACACGAGTAATATGTAGCGGCAGTGTATACCGAAAGTTGTCTGTGATCGGGCCATCTGGTGCATTTATCACCCTTTTTACTGATGAACTTCCTTGACAGGTTGAATCGCAACTTCTGTTAATTATGTAGTATCAGTATGACGGGCGCAAGTCGTTGTAGAGCTACGTATGGCCTGTCATAATCAGAAATCGCTTTCGTCTTTTTTTATTAAAAAATATAGTCATAGAAAAACATGACGCGTTGTGACGACTTTTCTCTTTTTTTTTAGTAGGTAGCCTACTAAACAGTTTTAATAAACAGTTTTCGATGTTAACCACTTAACCACTGTATTTAGCGACTGATTCACGCTCCTAATTAGAATTATCGCTGGATGCGCCCAATACTTACAGGTTACAGCCGCGCGGCTGAATCATCAAGATGCAGAGTCACTAACGCCGCGTGCACGGCGACTCCCCAACCCCGCCCGCCCCCCGAAAGGCTTAATCCCCTGGGGAGGATTTAAAAAGTTTTAAATAATCAAATAAATAATTAAAGCGGGGGTGGGCATGGTGGTGCAGTGATTAGCACTGTTGCCTCACACCTCTGGGACATGGGTTCGAGTCCCCGCCTAGGTTCCATGTGTGTGGAGTTTGCATGTTCTCCCTGTGCCGTCGTGGGGTTTCCTCCGGGTATTCCGGTTTCCCCCCCACAGTCCAAAGACATGCTGAGGCTGATTGGAGTTGCTAAGTTGTCCATAGGTGTGGCTGTGTGTGTGAATGGTGTGTGAGTGTGCCCTGCGATGGGCTGGCCCCCTGTCCAGGGTCGTGCCCGTTGCTTCCGGGTAGGCTGTGACCCAGTAGGATAAGCGGGTATAGAGGATGGGTGGATGGATGGATGGATAGGTGGATGGATAATTAAAGCTTCTGTTATTCAGTCTTTTCTCCCCGTTCTAATGATGTGATATTCACTAGGGTTAGCATTTTTGGAACTGTTCATTTATACCAGTACGTTTGTAAAGAAAATTTAAAATTCAATTGAGTTGTTTCCTATTTTGGGGTGTTTTTCGTCATCGCTCAAAAGAAGAAAAACAATCGCTATAAAACTAGTTTATAGATTCGATTTTCATTGCCTTAGACGGAATCATCTCGAATTGGCTACCCCTGTGTGTGTGTCTGTCTGACTTTCTGCCTTTTGTTCCGTTATTTTTCAGGCTAACGGTCTGTCTTCGTGATATTACTCAGCAGCAAAAAATAGACGTTAAGTTCCAGACAATAGACTGCAGCCTGAAACCTAAGAGCACCTTAAATTTTATGTCTGTCATTGCACCCTCTTGCAGCGAGTGTTTTTTTTTCCTTCCACTCGCGAGATATCCGTTATAATTAGATATCCAGTAGATATTGCAGAGTCTCGGGCGCTGCAGTCTAATCCCGGCTGTTGACATTACTTTCCTGATCTAGTCTGTTAGCTTCTATTCTGTTTCACCACAGACGGACTTAAATACGTAGTGGATGGATGCTCCTTTGTTGTTGGTTCAAATATGTTAATTATAATATCTATAGGAAGTCTAATAGGGTGGGGGAGGGGGGTGGTTGTGCAGGTGCATGTGGTTGTCGCGATTACAGAACCCAGAAAGCATCACCCTTCATCACGCTGCTGCTGTCACGAAACCAGCCGGCCCCTCCTCCTTCAGCACGTGACGCCGGTCAGGATGTAGATCTGGGATTGAACTCGTTTCACCTCTGCAGTTCTTAAATAGTTTGATTGAATGTCAAAATGTAAAAGAACAGACAGAATTGTCTGGACAAAATGTAAGTGAACGAATATGAAGTCCATTTAAACTGTGGTTTATCATCATTGCCTTAAATCCGACAAGTTACCCCGAGAAACCAGTAACCCCGCTTCATAGTACAGGCCACAGTTTAGGGCGGTAAGGTGATAGAGCAGTGTTTTGGGGGGG
>JAODUD010000045.1:729554-765525 GCA_026784285.1 Stomatorhinus walkeri
GGGCGGTAAGGTGATAGAGCAGTGTTTACCCCCCCCCCCCCCCCAGTCCTTAGGGACTCACAGACAGTCCATATTTTTGCTCCTTCCCAACATCCATAGCGCTACCTTAGATTATAACCTAAGTTTGCCAGCACATTAGTCTACCCCAGTTGGACTGTCAATACTGTGTTTTGATATGCAGAGACTGTTGACATTTGTTACCGATTTCATCATTACTTTATATGTTATCTGCTCGGCAGTGGTAACCAGAACAGAGAGTACCACGTTAATGTATCACTCATACCATCCTTTCAAAGTAAAAAGCAAAGTAGTTCAGTAAATGTCCAACTCTATAAATATGTCATATAATTAATGTCTTTGCTTGTCTGTGTATGAAACCCAGTGATTAAGGGCCTGCATAATATATTTGATTTTTTTCAGCACCTGAAAAGGCACAAATGCAGGGCTCTCTTCTCCTCAACCAGGAGCTAGGAAGGAGCAATAATGTAGACTGTCTGCAGATCCCCAGGGACCGAACTGGGAAACATTGATATAGACAGATCAGGGGACCTGAGGAGGGTCCAGCAGAATACCTGCAGACCGTGAGCGTTTACGCATGCTTTTATAGACTGGCCCACAAAACCAGCCTTCCGATAGGGTGGGGATGGGCAGTCATTTCTGCAAAGGGCTGGTGCGTATGTGAGATTTTGGGATAACCATTAGGTCAGCTGTTGAAACCCAGGCATGAGGACTTCAGTCAATTAGTCCTCTAATTAGCAATCCAATTAGGAAGGTACAGCAAGAACCTCCTAAGGACCCTCCTCAGCTCCCCTGGTTAGTGGTAAAGTTTCCCAATACAGTCCTCAGGGACCCACAGACAGTCCATGTTTTTGCTCCCTGCCAGACGGTGCACATTTTTGCTCCTGGTCCCCGAGGACCGGATTGCAAAGCACTGATCTAGGGCGTCAAAGATGTCTGCATTTGTTGTGAACATCCACCCACACACAGCTCGTTTTCAGGGACACATACCTCATGCTGCAGTTTCCCCTTGCTGGCTTTTCAGTGGGAACCGAACAAACGAGCGCCTTAAATCTCTCGCCTGCTCTGCCTCTCCCGTTATGATTTCTGACAGCAAATAATGCTGACTTTCTGAGCAAGAAGTGCACCAACTCCCCAGGAAGAAAAGTTGTATGAAGGGACCCTGAAGCTGTAGAGGGACCAGAGGCCTTTCATGCTCTTACTTGGAGTCGCCATAAGATGGCACCCTCAGGTCACAGAATGCAGTGACAGAGGATTCATTCTGTCAGAAACTATGCTGCTCGGTCAAATGAGCTGGATTATACAAACTGAGTTTAGGGCTAAAGAGGGATTCTGTACAGTGGTTTTGGAGCAGCCAAAACCACTTCTGGGGAGGAGGTGTGCGGGGCTGTGTTGTAGACCGATAGCAGGTGGTTTGTGGCTTTGTGGGGAGGGGGCAATGCCTGTGTAACACACGACTGTCTCTCACATGCCCCTGCAGTCCCGGCTGCGAAACAAGCCCCAGCTCCAGTCCAGCTGCAGTTTGCTCAGCGCTGTTGGAACAATAAGTCGCTTCCCCTTCGCTGGGGAACCTGGTCACATCCAAATTGGGCACCTGTGGATCACATTCCCCCCACACTTCAGTGATTCCATCCTGGTGGGTAGTTGTAAGGAATCAGCTTCAATTTTAGCTGGGTGGCTCCACTTCTGACCCCCCCCCCCCCAACCCCCAAGCCTTACTTCTCCCTCCCAGCCTTGTCCTGATGGGGGAAGCCAGGTCTGTCCTGCCCCAGATTTCAAATCCTTGTTTCGTCTACCTTGTGTGCAGTAAATGCCCCTGCTGGGAAGCCGCACTCCCCACTGAGGACGGACGGGCGAATCTGCCTCGATAGTCATCCCACTATCACTGTCCCGTTCCGCACAGACCTGGCAGCTGGATCAGACGGGCAGTTACTTAGTATAGAAACATGAGCTGCATATCCTGGAGCAAAATAACAGTGCTGAAAGTGAGCCGTGTGGCCCGTTTTAGCTACACTGTCAAAGGCCAGTTACTATGTCGGGAAGAAGAGTTGTTTTTTTTCCCATCAAGTGAGTTTGTGTAGATGATGAGTGTGATGAGTGTGGTCCTATAGGCCCGACGCATAGAGAGGGCAGCAGAGGCGGACGCGGGGGCCACGCGACCCCAACTAAAAGTGCGGCCAGGCAGCAGGAAGCGGTTTAGTTAAACCGGTTTAGTTGGGGGGAGGGGGGGGGAATTCTGGTTAACCAAGAACAAAAATAATAAGAATATATATTAATGATGTGTATCATTTATCCACTTACTCGTGAGTTGATTTCTATTTAAAGCATTATAATGAACTATGAATAATATGATAATAAATAGCAGATAGTGGTATTTTGAACCTCGTTAAGGAAAATGACAGATCTCTGACTCTTTGTCATGGACCCACCTTGATGGACCCTGACGGTTTGTGTGTGAGCCGGCCTATGTTACCAGTCCAAACCCCAACTCCAGTGCACTGCTGGGCCACATGCTCCATGTACGTCAAGGGTTCTAGGCCCGAAGGGGATCCCCGTAGCAACAGGGAGAATAGAAGTAGCCTGACGGATGGAGTGAATTTTAATTTTGCAGGGTAGTTTGGGCGAACTCATTTATATTCATGAGAGAAGCTTCCTGATTGGCTGGTGAAGGCATTCACTAGCCAATCAGCTGGTACTTCTCTCATGAATTTTAAGAAGTATTGCCAAACCACCCTGCAAAATGAGACACGGTCAAAGGTCAGCAATCACAAGCTAGAGAGCATGTGTTTGGTGGGCGGGGGGGCAAAGGTTGACAGGAAGAGGAGACGACAAGGAAGATAGGACCCCTCTGCACAGATGCATGCATGCACTTGCCATGCAAATGATTTCCCATGTGATCGCAGACTGAGTTGAATAATGAAGTCAGGGCCCCTGGATTTTGGCGGGGGGGGCTTAGTATTAACCGAACGGCAGCATTTCTGATGAGTGTGCAGTGTCCCATGTGCAAAGCCAGCAGTGTGTCCAGCAGACTGAGCATGCACCACTCGGGTCAGCTGATTGCTTCCCCAGGGCTATGTGTGTGTCTCTGTCCGTGAGTCTGTGTAGTTAGTTTGCTCGCATGTGCATGAAGGTTACTACTGTTCGCTTCCTTTCTGCATGCCATAGTCGACCTGTCAGCGTTTTAAAGGTTGCATGTAGCGAGCTGATTCCAGTGAGAGTCTGAGTGGCCGGGAGAAGAGAGGATGCGAGAAAGTGGGTAGAAAAGGGGGAGCAGTGGCACTTCATGGGCTGGGGGGGTGCTTTCCTTGCTGATTTAATGGGAAATGTATATTTAGGGACACAACATTTCTGTAACCTGTTGCCCAGCAACAGTGGAATCTGGCTTTGTACACAAATGCTTGAAAAGGCACAACTGTGCACATTTCCCTTCTGTGACAGCAAAATAAAAGTCTTTTTCAGGCTATTAGAGCGAGTGGGTCATATGAAAGAGGGAGGACCTATAGATGCAGGGTTTTTAAATAACTGTCCTTTACAGACTGGCTGAGGCTTTTTGAGGTCTGTACCTTGTGCATTTTTATTTACATATCAGGTAATGAAAAGTTATTAAAATAAGATGCAGTGGGAAATATGTCCTGTTATTATTCTGTTCTTGTAATAACGATTCGTAAATAAAGTCTTGGCTTGCCTGTCTGACACAAAGACAAAGGTGCCAAGGACCCCCCCCCCCTTAGTATTAATCTAAGTTATATAAAAAAAAAATATATGATGTGTATGTATATGAGTATGAGGTGATAGTCAAGGGGTGGAGAAATGAAAAATCTTGCAGAGCCCGTTCTTGGTAGGTTTATGTGTATATGTGTGTTATTGTGTAGAGTGATGAGAGAGAGAGCGAGAGAGAGAGAGAGAGAGAGAGGGGAAGGGCTGTGGGGGGGGCAGCTCAGAGAGCCACAGATGGAGTGGTGAGCAAGGGAGGGGGGGCACAGAGCATGTGAGCGGGAAGTGGAGGAGGCACAAACAGGATCGCGGTCGAGGCGCGTGAACGACTCCAGGATCAACCACCCGACACCCGAGAAGGAGTCTCAGGGCCACAGGAGATTGGGGGGGGTTTCTCTGCAGCCATGGGGACCGTCGGCGAGCTGTGCGCGTCCAGCTTCCAGGCGTTTCTCTGCCCCACTCTGCACTCCAGCAGTGCCAGTACCATGTCAGGTATGTGCCGTCCCGTTCTGGCCCGCGCCCGCTGTCCCCGTCGCCTGTCTGGCCCATCCAAACACCATTTTTTTTTATTACTTGAGAAGACGCCTAGCACCGCTTTACCAAGCTTAACGAAAGGGCCGGCAGTGCGCATTTAA
The DNA here is from genome assembly GCA_026784285.1 of Stomatorhinus walkeri. Lineage (NCBI taxonomy): Eukaryota > Metazoa > Chordata > Actinopteri > Osteoglossiformes > Mormyridae > Stomatorhinus > Stomatorhinus walkeri. Next base: position 733,922 of record JAODUD010000045.1, read on the forward strand.
CGAAGGGAAGTTTAGTAATGGAGAAACAGAGCGGAGGATGGAGTGCCGGAGCGAAAGAAACACCGATGACTGGAGGTGATTTTCATGTTGGGTTGTTGCCGTGTTGACGTACTTTTTGCGGAGTCTCTGAGAAGCCCGGGTCTGGCTGTGCGAGTGGTGAAAGGGCTGTAGGGTGTGAGTTTGCTGGAGCTGTGATGGATGGATTGGGGTTCATAGTCTGTGTGGTTCCAAGGGCTGTTTCTCGAAAGATAGAAAGGCTGATTGCCTGCTTACTCAAGTTAAATGTTTTTATGCCTTATTTTACCCTTGGAGGTCCCTCGCCAGCCCCTGTGTGGCATGTACAGTTTGTGGCACAGGTTCGAATTGTAACAGAACAGAAGCCTGTTTCTTTTGATCTAAGCAACATGGAAAGGGAAATCTGATTGGCTCCACCATTTCTGGCCACATCTGTGTGGCATTATGGGTCATGAAACATAATGCTTGGTGCCTTTAAAGTCTATTTAGGTCTCTGCCCACCGGACTGCCTTCACACGAATGACACCCAAATGGTCCTGATTAGCACCACCAGCATGGTCTGTGTCCTCTTGGACGTGGGGAAGTGCAGGGTCTCCTCCTGTGAATGGGCGGCCTCCTCCAGCACAGTCTAGGTGTCTGGTAGACGTGCACCGTCTGTGGACAACTTTCAGTGTGCCTTCTGGGTCAGCCCTCCCCACCCCAAGTTGACAGAAATAGGAGGAGAACCACTGGCTAGTTCCATGAGACGTGATCGATCCCACCGCCGTCATCTCCTCCAGCTCTTTGGGTCAGCCTGCATTTTTCCCAGGACGGTTTGTCTTGAAGCTCCAATCTGCCACCCTGGGCCTGATGGCTCAGACGCACACATATACACACAGACACACACAGACACACACATACACACATACACACACGCAGCGCTGACATAGCTCCTGTTGACATACATGAAGCCCCCAGAGATGCTCATAGACTGCTTTTTCATGGGAACAGACAGGTCTCACACAGAGAGACACTCATTACACTGACACAGTATGATATAGTGTACATAACAGTTTCAGGGATAAGTGTGCTTGATGACATGCAGCGGTACAGTGTGATACAGTGTACGTGATAATAGATGCAATGGTACAGAGGAATACAGTGTGCCTGATGACAGAGGCAGTGATACAGTGTTATACAGCAAAAAAGCATAAAAACTAGAAAATAATATCTGTTATTACTGCTGTCCTTATTAGATGCTATCACCAATGGCTGTATTTTATCTTACCATAACCCAGGTTACCTATCAAAGTTAGTAGCCTTCTGTGTTTGCAGACAGAGAACTGTATAGTTCTCTGTTTATGATTGTCAATCAGGGGACTCATCAACACTCAGCTCACTGTCCCTTTTCTCAGAGTCGGAGGACCAGTTATGTCTAAGTCCTCTGTCACTCCGGCTCCAGGTGTCACTGCGGTAATTACTGCAGTACTGCAGTTTTCATGTTTTTCATGAGAATTTTACATAGATGTGGTTGGTAATTACGGACCGAAAGGTATCCGGAAGCAGCATGGCCCCCCCGGTTACCTACCGGACCATGCCAGTAGCCTTTATCTTGTCGGATCTGTTCAGCTTCACCACGATGTTCAATTTTTCGCAATTAAGTGGCTGAACGACTGAAATTCTCCCACGGGAAGCAATATGAGAAAAAAAAGTATGAATGTCGATCATGTGTTCTTCTGGTTTTCTTAGGGTGGGGGGGGGCATGCCAGGAACCGTTTGGGCTGCCTGGGCAGTAACTCTGTCGTGGATTTGAGTGTTTTCATTGCGGTTTTTTGGCAGTTAGACCCGCGACATGCAGACACTTCTGCTCTGTCTGTGAAAGAGGAAGTGATCTCATCGGAGAAACGGCCGGGTCAGCGGTGCGAGTGTCCACTGTGGGGGGGGGTTTCTTATGCAGGGTGTGCCTGTGTTTCACTGGTTGAACCCAGCTAGAGCCTGAGGCCTACTGCTCCATCTTCTGCAGTAAACGTCTTGGGAGAGGACATGTCACACCAGGGACTCTCCATATGTATAAATGTATAAATATCCTGCCGAGCTCGGCACAACACCCACACGTTCCATATGTGCCCATACTGGTAGCTCCATTGAACATCGACGTCTGACTTTGTGGACCACTCTCTTTCAGATTATTAATTTCTTGGTCCATCCCACCACCTCTTGGGATCGCCCCCGTGCCCAGACGTTCTTCTGATTTGCGGGGAGGCAGCTCCGATCTATTCTGTAGCCTGCAGGTCAAGCTGAAATGGGACTCGGGGGAAGCAAGCGACCCACTCTTCCTCTGCGGTCCTACCGCATCTGTCCTCCTCTGCGTCTTCCCAGAGGCTCCGAAAAGGCAGCTTTGACTCGTGTTTGATCAAACCAGCCCACGTTTTCTCTCACTTCCCGTTGAGCTGCAAGATCTTTGTTGGGTGTTTAGCCATGTGACCTGTGCCCCCCAGTGGCCCCTGTAGTCTTTCCCACATAGAAGAGTGGGGGTCTACGTGACCCCACCCCACTCGTTCTTCTCTTTAATGACTGTTCATGCTTATCATTGTCCTTTCCTTGGCCCACACCGTTTTGCTGTCAGGACAGTGATAGTCCCAGCCTGCTTTTCAGGACTTTCAGACCGTGAAAACAGCGGCACTTCACTCCGTTAAAACATGCAGACACTCCCTGGGTTACAATGCGTTCTGAGAATGCCATCGTAAGGTAAAAACATCATAAGGCAAAAATGCTTTTTTATACAGTACACCTAATCTACCAAACATCATACCCGTAACCATGCACAGAACAGTTAGAATTAGTGTACATTTTGGCCAAATCATTAACACGAAGCATATTTTATAAGTGTTGAATATCGCATGTAATTTATTGAATAATTATACCCATTGTAACGTCAAAATATCCTAACACAGACCATCATAACCCTGAAGAATAGAAAGGCTTTAACGATGGTGACGTGTTGCTGACGTGTAACTGGGGTTTAGGCAGAATCCTGCAGACTGCTGAGAGATGAGCACTCAGTCCAAATCTGTTCCTCAACCTTCATGTCATTCTGTCTGATTCGACGGACGGCATGAGGCGGAAACTGCGATCGTCGTAGGCGTCACACAGCCCGGTACTTCTGAGGTTTAGTTTGAGCAAGAACTTGACCAGAGGGGTATAATGGCCAGTTTTCCCCTGGTGACAGATGGCTGTTTTTTGTGGGATGGAAGAAGAAAAAAGCCGTCGCTTAGGGGCTGTGTGTCCCTGGTGGCTGTTAGCTGAGAGCTTGAGGTTGGTGACAGGCAATCTCGCCTCCGTCTCCCTGTGGGCAAAAGGCCTTTCCAGAACCAGCCAGCCCCAAACTTGTGTCCTCGTTTTGTGCCTTTCTGGAAAGCTCCCTGGGCTTCTGAGAAGGATTCTGGGTTGGGCTAGGCTATTGTGAGCCCTCTCATTTGGCACAGGCAAGCTGAGCATGACATTGTAGTCATTCCTCCTCCGTACCACTAGAGGCCAGCACCGCTTTCAGACCTGATAATGAGTACTACAGCTGTTGAGTAATTTTTGACGCTATGTACATTAATGACAGTTTTACTCACTCTGTCCTTGTAAACAAAGTATGACTTTTCAAAATAAGCTTCACTGGCAGAGCATTTTTAATGTTTAACAAGGTGAAAGTGTACCTCTTTTTAAAAACAAAAAAAAATAGCAATAAATAAATAGAAGATACTCTTTTGGAAATGCCGCGCGCTTCGATATCAGTGAAATATTCCCTGGAGATATAGCAGGATTCACATTTGTATACAGTGCCATCTGGTGGTTGTCTCGAGCTAATCTCAGTAATTTGCACTACATGTAAGGAGATCTTTAAACCGCTTTTTGTGTGGCCTTACAAAGGAGAGCAAAGGGCTGAATGTGCTCAACAAAACATAAAAGGCAAAGAGAAAAAGAGAGTAAGGATGACGAGCAGAGTGGATGTCAGAGTGCCAACTCTGAGGCACTTAAGTTTCAAAAAAGGGTATAAACACCGATCCTTGTCCAAAACAATAAAACAAGAATAATAAAATGAGCTGAAGCAGCTTTAACTAGCTGGAGTTTTCTGCAGCGATTGCTTAATGTGTTGGCCGGGTTTAGACACCTCTGGCTAAAAGAGCTTCCTCTTTTTTTCCCAGTGGGAGATTCTCGGGCAACTCTATACCACAAAGGGATGATGACCCCATTAGACAGGCAATGTCTTTATTCCATCTGTTCTTGAAAGGCGCCGCCTATGGGTGGACAGGGTGCTTTGCGGCAGATCTGCGAATGTAGCCTCGTACACACGAGCCAAGTCGACACCTGTGGAATGGCTGTGAAAATTCACGTCGCTAAGGTGGCGCTCCCGGCTTGTTTTTAAATCATTTTTTATCACATTCCTGAGCTGTTTTTTTTACATGCCACAGCTGCTGTTGGGCCCAAATGCCATCTGTTTTAATTCTTGATCTGGTGGTTGCGTTGGAGTGGAAGCCAGTTTCCTTCTGTTTTTGATGTGTGTGAGTGTTTGTTACTGTTGCCTAGCCAAGGCCCTGTCACAGATGAGTGTTGCCATGACAACGGGTCCCTTTACCACAAGACGTAGATCCCCTGTAAATATCTTTTCAACTAAGTGTTGCTGCCTTCTCTCAAGCCGCCAAACATCCCGGTCTCCATATATGACTCTGGCATCACTTAAACGACGAATAGAAAATTATATTGGGCTGCAACAATGAAGAGTAGACATCCTTGTTGAAGGGATAAAGTAGTCAGAACCACTTTTCCAGGGCCTGGGCTCCAGTTCTCAAGTCTGTTCATAGATTCAGAAGCTCACAGCCTTTTACGTTTTTTCCTGTGTCTTCACATGGTATTAGTGGGGCTGTTAAGGCATCAGATGATGCGGGTCCTGAGCCAATAGTGTGAATGCAGAGCGGACATTAGGCTCAAAAATCACCCAGTACGCCATGATCGATGGCCCCACGTCGAAGGTGCGGGCAATAGTAGAAGATGAAGATGTGTGAGGCCGTTATGGGGCAGGCTGCTGATTGCCCTCCACCGATCTCTATCGCATTACCGCGGCCTTAAATTGCATTATGGTTTGCATCACTCTCACTGATGAGATTTTCTCCCAGCCAACCTGTGTTTTTCACAAATGTTTATCCAATCCAAGTCATCCCTTCCAGGTCGACATCATCATCTCCGTAATCAGACTATAGTTTCTGTCTTCCTGCCTTCCCTTAATCTCTTCGCTTCTGGCCCCATCTAGACAACTCATTTCAAAATTAAGCTTTATATCCTATAAAGAAGGAAACAACCTTTAATGAGATCTGTATGCTACACGCTATTAAACCTTTATTGTCCACTACGTGTATAATATGTTATAATCTAACAAAGACACATCAAGCTTAAGTTTTGTCTAAAGTATGAATGTTTCCATTATAAGTATCTGATCCTATGGAATTAAGAGATTTTAACTGTAGCTTGACAATAAGTTATTAGTTTGCATGAAATCATTCCATATGATTAAGTATTGCGTATATTTTGGGAGGAAATAAATCTTGAATTTAACCTAAATGTTAGCAGCCAGACCACCTGCAAACCTCCTGACTCTCAGGTCATAAAGGATCCCTGGGCATCTTTCACAAGAGTAGCAGTGGTACCCCGATGTCCTGGGTAAAATTACTCACTGTCAATTACTCATCGCAGTAAGAGAGTGGTGTGGGAGGACCTGGGAAGGTTGAAAATAAGTCGAGCAGCTGCCTTCTGAATCAGTTGGAGGGGATGAATGGCGCTCAGTGGTATTGTGTGATATTTAAAGAACCCAGTGACCCTGGGTGATGTGCTCGATTAAGTACCATTGAGTTCTTGATGATACCTGCATTTATTGTAGTCCTTTCATTGAGTAATACCTCATGTGACCACTGGAGGTCAGAAAAACCGCTCGTGCTAATGCTAATTTTTTTGTGTGCGTTTTGAAATCGTAAACAGGAAATGTTACCACGTGTCAACGACCCGCAGACATATTCTGCGTAGACATATCAAAATATTCGGCCTTTGCTTGTTAAATATTTGTCTCACGCACAAAAGGAAAATCTTCATCTCCCTCAGGCACTTTTCTTTATACTGAATGGGGCATGTTTACTCATCTGCTAAGCTTGCCAAAGGTATTGAGCTGTTTTGCATGGCAGCTGGGCTCTGTGTTTGTTTTTGCCAATCCAGCTCGAGGTCTGGACAGTGTGAAGATGAATGCTTTCGTCATGGAGCTCTGCTTCCCAGAAATAACAGTACATAGAAAAGAACTGCTGTCTCTTCCCACTGAGTGAAGCGACAAGCTTCATTAACACTGTAAGAGGATTGTAAATGGATTTGCTCCACTTGTTAGTGCCATTTGTGGGTTTATTGAGGGCCGCCGTCACTGTGAGGCCTTTGGCAGGCTCTCGCTCTGTGCTCAGCGGGCGCTTGGAGACGCCAGGTCCTGCCACGTGCCATTCAGACCCAGACAGGCACCCAGCCACTGCCTCTCCTTCCAAACTCCAGTAAGTTTAGTCATTACTGCCACAGCAGTAGCGACTAACATTGAGTCCTTTGTAAGAGAGGGTTTACTAAACTTTCGTCAGAGGAGACTCAACATTCTTTCTTTTTCTGACCCCTCTTTTTTAATAATTAAAAAACAGACTCTAGGGAAAGAGCATCCTCGCCACTCAGAATTCACTTATATGCCACCAGTAATTGGCTATGAATCCAGAGTTCAGAGGTCTTTGGGAGTTTTCCCGGACAGGTGGAATTTGTTACTGACGCAAACCCTATAAATTCCTTATTCACTGTGCTGATCCCACACAGCATGAAGAATTTATGTGACAGTATTGTGATTCTGTCACATATAACACAGATGACACAACCTGCATGTATTGCAAAACTATGCCGGGCTCACACCTTAAAGGGGAAGCCCATAGTGATCTATGTTTTTTATTTTTATTTTATTTTATTTTGCCTGCATTTTTTTCATAAAAGGGTTTATTTATCTGTGGTTGTTTCTTACACCATTTAATCCAAGCCCGGTTAGTTACTTCCTATGCAGGGTGAACTCCAAATCACCAGGGTCATTTTCTAATTATTATTTTCATGTCCTATGAAATCTACAATAATGGAGATTGATTAAATAATAAACATACAGGAAATTCTACAAAGAAAGATTTATAGCCAAAAATCCATTCATTTTCATAGACATAAACATAAAACTTTATCCCTTATAAAATAATCCTGAACACTAGTAAAAACAGGCTGGCTTATGCCCTGGTATAATAGACCAGGGGTTCCCAAGTTTTTGATAACTGTGGACCGGTTAACATAGTGCAAAACTTTCACAGACCAGTAGAACATATTGAGTGGAATGGGGTGTAGTGATTTGTTAGCTGGATTCAATAAGTTTAACTGTTTCCATTTTTTTGTCAGATGTGATCAGAATGCGCAAATAACAGGGGTAGTAAAATTGTGCACCCCAGCTCAAAATCCGCAGCACACCACAGCCTGGTGAAATACTGCACATTGACCAGATCCCCTGATCTTGACTGTTCCTTACCTGTTTAAAGTAGCAAGGGATCATGAAAAATTAAAGATTAGAAACAGAAGAGGCCTGAGAACCATAATATTTAATATTAAGGTGATGCTGGAATATTATTTCAAGCAGATTCATGCAGACAGCCTGGTCTGAGATAATGAAAAACCCAGACAATTTGCAGGACACATTAATGTACTCTCCAATTTCCAATAGAAATGTCTCTTGATAGGTAAAAGACACATACAAGAGAAGATGCTTTAATCACAGTGTATGGGCCTATCAAGACATTGTGATTTGACTTAATGCTCTTGATGGAGTATATCAAGCATGACAGGCCCAGGCTTAGTCAGCCTATGATTCTGTGTCTGACTTCTTACCATCTTACCATCTCCACAATCTTCATTTGCTATCTCCCGAGTTGCCATGTGGCGCCAACAAGGACTCGTGAAACAATTCAAGGAAAAATTCCATTCCTGAAATAACTCTGCATTCCTTTTGCCTCAGAAGAGGAACACCGAAAAGAAGGTTACACCCCCGGGGGACACGCTGTTTTTCAGTCGAGGGCCAAGAGAGTGGAATCGCTCTAAGCATTCTCTGCCTGTGACATATCTGTGCTTTCCTGAGGTTCTCAGCTACCTTTTGGTTATGGAAAATGAAAAAACTCAAGTAATCTTGAGAAAAGTATGGTACAGTGAAGAACAAATAAACAAAGTTCACTCACTCACCAAGACGATGTGTTTAAGGAATTGATTAATCTCAGACAATTCTGTCATTAGCAAACATCTAAGATAAATGTTCCGGTATATAACCAACAGCATATTTCTGGTGAAATGTTTGTTTGACACATAAATATCGATATATCCCATAGAGCAATGTATTGCAAGACACTCAGAAAGACTTTTGACACAAACAAGTCTTTGTTTGAATTTTTAGGAATTTACCATGAATGCAGAGATGACAGTCGGGCCTATATGACTAACACACAAAGACCAGACATAAAGCTGCGTCAAATTAATACATAATAATCTGATTTCCATCGTATCAGCATAATTTACAGTGCGCCTTTGTTCACTAGTAAAATCAAAATGTACTGTGCACAACTGTTGCTTACTGTTTGAGATTTAAATTTTTTGGGATTTAATAAAACATCAATTAAGTTCAGGCTAGGCCTGTAACATGGGTAGGTGTCCATAGATGTAAATACTAAAGTGGGAATGTGGGTTGGTAGGTCAAAGAAGTCTTTGTGAGATTTCTGCTCGGGAAACAGTTTGACTATTTTATCTCTGCACCACCAGTTTGGGCAGAAGAGATATCTGTCTGTCATCTTCCATTCGTTGCTGCTAAGATGGTTTTCTATGCCTTTTATAAACGTGCTGGGGCAGGCAAGCGGTACCAGGACTCACATTCAAGGCTTTTTGAGTCGCGGTTTCTTTTAGTGGGAGTGGCAACCTGTTTCACAGCAGCATTGCCTCTGTGAGGAATATGATTTAAAAGACTTGGTCACTTGCTGTCCCCAAACAAGACATGAGTGGTAATTGTCATGCCAGGGCGTATTGGAGACCTTGTGTGACAATATAAGATATATAGATAGATACATAGATACATAGATAGATAGACAGGCAAAGTGTTAACAACTTTCATTAGCTGGCTGTAATTTACATTTACAGCATTTGGCAGACGCTCTTAGCCAGAGCGACTTACATAAGTAATGAGATGATCAATTCCAGACAAGTCTGCACACACATTTACATGTATGTAACAGTTTTATTACCTTGTAACTAATCTATGGGGTTTGCAAACTACCCCAACGCTTTTGATGTAACTAATTTTAGATTTATGATGGAATAATACAGATTTGCCGTAAGATGTGTTGCTTGAGCGTGAGTGTATGAAAGCGTGAGTGTAACGCCGGATGCTTGAGAGTTGGCGATCCTGATAAATGATTTCATGGTTAATTGCTTGTACATAGATATTATCCCATTTCCTCCGTTCCTCCAGGGTATGCGGACGTATTCTGCGTTCAGGTTTTCAGTATCAGGGACACGTTGCCCCCTTTTCTGTGAGTTACTTACCCTTCCCCCTCCGGCCATCTTAATGAACGTGTGAAACCGAACACCGTCGCACTGGCTGGGCGGCACACCGCGCGCACAACGAGCGCACAACGAGCGCGCATCGCGCGCGGCCCCGGCAGCCGCTTGCGCTCCGCCCCCCGCCCTCCGCCGTCTCTTGATTTAGCTTTAGCTAGGTTCGGCTAACGTCGCGGCGAGCGGCTTCACACCACTCCCAGAAGCTCGCTGTACCCTATCCGGGTTTATGGTCGTCTCTTTCTGTCATAGGGGCTCTGTCCGCCTTGTTTTATTGTTTAATTCTCGTTTTAAGCGTTACTTTTGCGTTTGCGCGTAGACTGAAGGTCTTTTCACGGCGTGAGGAGTACAGGAATATTTCAGCAGCGGACACCATGGTGCTGAAGTCCGAGGAGGGCGTCGGTAAGTTCGTCTCGCTGGCGTTTCTTCTCCTCTCTCCAGAAAGTTTCGGAAAAACTCGAATTTCATATTTAAAGCGCCAGTAATTATTTTTCGTGGGATGTTGTTTTGAGAAACACTGGTTTATTTATGTAAATAGTAGGGGGGGCACATGCCGTGTTACTGGCCGCCAGCCGAAAGACATTTGTTCAGCATTTAATGCGCTTGGTTAAAACTCTTAAATTATATATTTCCAGCGCTTCAGTGTAAAGGTCTACCAGGATGTATTATATTAATGTTAAATTACAGATTCGCACAAGTATGTGGAGGCGTTTTGTTATTTTCTTTAAATATGAAGGTAATCTGACTTCAGTTGCATATATAAAGCAGGTCGGTTCTGTTTTGTTTCAGGAATGATTTATAGTGTGTACAGTGATACTGTTTATCAAAATGTAACTCCAAGTAGTTACATACTTGCAACAAATGAATGTAAAGGATCAAATGGGTTTCCCTTATCGTCTTATGAAGTGTATGTAATTGTTTATCACGCAGGTATACAGAGCAGAGGATTTAAATCTGAAAATGTTTTCATTTTGTTTCTTAATACGCTATGCGCATATTTATCACTCCTTTCTAACCCTTTGTTACTCTGGGGGAGGGGTGCCAGTTGTTCACTAGTGTAGAAGTTATGACTGAGATTCGCATATGTTCGGTCTTGCCTTTAGGTAACGTGGAAAATCTTTATCGGTTATTTAGACGTGCTTCGGGTCTGTTTGATTACTATGTTAACCGCGAGCCAGGCCGGTTCAGTGAATCTACAGTATTTCTGTGTAACAGGAAGGCTTTATTCAGTGCACTTATAACACTGTTCTATAACTGGTTAATGTCAGCTCCATACAAGGCTGTGTTCCTTTGAGAGCCTCCGAGCACAGCAACAGCGAATGATTTCTAGCATGTGTTGGTCTTTGGTGTCGGTGGTCCTGTTGAATACGCTGAGCTGGTCTGATGCACTTCAGTGATTCTCTTCTGCATTCGGACGTGTCCAGTTAGCGCTTTTTCGCCACCGGTGTCTTAATCCTAGTAATGAATTGACCTACAGTGTTTCTGAAGCGACTCCCATTGAATGCGTAGTATACAGCTGACGCGCAGGCTGGGTTTCCCCTAAATTTTGTCCTAAGGGTAGTTAAGACTCCGTCAGCAAAGCAGAGCATTTCTGAAAAATGCGATGCCACGCCTTTCTATACATCCAGTGTCTGGAAATGCGTGATCTAATGCTGACGTGACGTTAGAAGCCAACTCGAACCTTTCAGAGGTAATTATGGTTCAGAGAGGAATTTAAAGCCGTCAGCTGAGACTGAATGAGAACTTGTCCTACTGCAGTTTTATTCAGTAATAAACAGGAACTTAGAACCATACTGCCCACCAAGCCGGACTTAATATTTTTTTCTTTGATTTATTATTTTTAATATTTATCTCTGAAAGAGGCGAGGTGGCTCTGTTATCCGCTCATATCCTCCTGTGGCCTCGTCCTCAGTGCTCCCTCCTGCTCTCCTCTTGTATTCAGACCTGTTAGGGTTATGTTTCCTTCCTGTCCTGTTCGCATATCCTGTCACCTCTTCCTTCGCAGTCTCCGGCGGAGCGCTGCCCCAGGCTCGAGGCCAGCACGTCCCTCAGTGATACCAGTTCCAGTTCTGCTTTTGTGTCCCGTCGGTTTCATGAAAGTTAACACTGCCCTTCCTGTGCTGCAATCTTTTGTCGGCGATCATAAAAATCTTCCAAGTGTAATTGTGGCACGAAGACCTGCTGACTTCCGTTTATCTCATTCCTATAAAAGCAACAGTTTCTCTTACCTTCGTCTCACAAAAATTACTCCACGGTTACTTGGGCTAAACTGAGAAGCATCTTACCCCCAAAGCACATATATCCACCTCTTGTCACTGAAAATGTTTTGAAATGTATTAAATAGATGGGTGTGAGTGTTTGTTTTTATCGTATCAACTCTGAAGCAGGGCATGTTTCCTCCTTTATGAGTGTGTTCATATTCAAACTCAAAACTCCTCCGTTTAAGGGCGTCTTAAGCGCAATGTATTATCCTTCGAATTGGTCAACACAGGAATCAAGCTTTCAGAAAAGAGCCACGTGTTCTCAGAGCTCAATCCCAAACCAGCTTTGTTGATCCTTTCAAGCTGCTTTTGTTTGCCTGTCATATCTGAACGATCACCTGGAAAATAGTCATGTCCACAACATAACAGCGTTTCGGTCTATGACACGCATATGCACATATGAAGGTGGTCCCAAAAGATATTGAAGCACTAAAAAAATCTGTTATACCATATTTTCATTGTATATACCATATAGCCTATGTGTGTAGTAGGATATCTAAATTTATGTAAGTATACTCTGATGTTTGCACAATGATGAAATCCCCTAATGATACATTTCTCACAATGGTCCCATCCCCCTTCACCTGATGTGATAGGGTGTTTTCACACACATATATTTGAAATGACTGATACTGAATTATTGCTTCCACATCCTGGGTCTCGGTTAGCCGTGTGAGTGTGTGTGATGCTGTCGTGTGAACCATTTGCATTAGCTGTGAATGGCAGGTGTAAAGTGCCTGCTTGTCCCTGGAAGTAGAACTATCTTGTTTAAACACTTTTCCCCTGGGCCTTTGTGCTACTGCATGCTCTGAGCAGATGGCTTTGCACAACAACTGCTTTTTGAAATTATCTTTGGGTTTTGCTCCTGTGTCTCTGATTTTCACTGAAACTGGTGTGCCATGCCAGTATACAAGCGATCAGATGGGTGTCTATTCCCCTTGAATACCCTATGGTGGCTGATGTGCCATGCCAGTATACAAGCGATCAGATGGGTGGCTATTCCCCTTGAATACCCTATGGTGGCTGATGTGCCATGCCAGTATACAAGTGATCAGATGGGTGGCTATTCCTCTTGAATATACTAGGGTGGCTGGTGTGACATGCCAGTATACAAGTGATCAGATGGGTGGCTATTCCTCTTGAATATACTAGGGTGGCTGGTGTGACATGCCAGTATACAAGTGATCAGATGGGTGGCTATTCCCCTTGAATATACTAGGGTGGCTGGTGTTTTCAACTTGGTTTTGTTCCAGGCTTTTAAGTTGGTATGGTGGACTGGAAGGTTCTGCCCCCACACAGCAGGCTTCACCTCATTCCCTCTGCCCTTAACTATCATGCTCCCAGTGACCCAGTCTTGTAGCAGCAGGTTCTGATTCCCTTCATAGCTGTGCACTAAGGCAGGAAACCACAGATCTGCTGACAAGACACCAGCGGCTGGGTGGTGCTGACGGGAACCTTTGCTTTGTTATGCAAGCTTGCAGCAGAAGTTAGGGGTTTACAGGAAACCTGAGCACCTCTGCCTAGCTCCCAGGGCAGTGGCGCCCACTCTGTTTGTGACCCACTCTGAGGCTTGATAACCATGTGAGTAGTTTTGGGTGACCCCCATGCCCCCTGTACCATTCCTGGGAGCGATGTGGGATGTGTTTTTGGCTAACTCATCATGGATTTTTGGAGCCAATCCTAGGCAGTTGCTCACATACAAGTTCTGTTAGTTGTGTCCCATGTTATGGCGTCCCATTTACATGGATACTCAACACAGGGCTTGACTGATGAAGGAGGTCTGTGCTTGTCCTATTGGCAGGAGCAGGGCTAGTTTGGACCAATAGGCTGTTGGTTGTTGTCGTCATGGGAATTGTGGGTGTGGCTGGCTGTGCCCACACTGGGGGTTGGTGATATCCTCCCCCACTGCCGTGCGGAGAGTGTTTATATGGGCCCTTAGCCTTGAAGGTCGGACAAACTTGTCCCTCATTTATGCTTAATCTCCATTAGTAGGCTGTGGGGGACATGGGACATCATCATGACCGGCAGCCTTTAAGCTGGTTTTCAAGGTTTGGCAGAAGAGACCACATTATCTCTGGGGTCCTTAGGTGAATGGCTGTGTATGAAAGGCAGAGATGGCTCACATGTGAGGAACCGCGCTTTATGAATCTGGGAGTTTTTGGGTTGGAGTAGGGGTTACCGTGTAACAAGTTGATTGAAATAAGAGCCTTCCATGGAGGGAATTTATTAAACCATCATGTGTGGGTGTGTGTGTACACATGCACATGGACGTGCTCTTTGTTTCCTGTGTAGCAGGATGTTGACGCCGGCTCACCGCTGCCCTGTTTGTTTACATGAGACCCCTTTTTCCGGCTCAGAAGTTTCAGGGGCACAAAGTAAAATAACTTCTGTGACGCCTGCTGACTTTTCATGGCATCTGAGGCTTTTTCTTTTCTTCCCGAGACCACATTCTTTGTGAAAGGAGAGAGAAGCTAAATATGGTTTAACTTGCTGATGAGTCATATTTTACCCATGGCGAAGGATGATGGAATCGAAATGCACAGAGCTTGCAGAACCAACTGCTATATAATAACTTACATCTGCTCTGTACGAAGGGTTTATTTTATTTCATTTAATTTTTTTTTTGCATTCTGGTCCTGCCTTTGTCTATTTCTTGGTTACAGTTTGTTCTGTTTCTCAGCAGCTATTAAGGTTTTAGTAATTGGATTTTTAAGGAGTGTGTTTTCATAAAGGAAAGCTTATCAGTAGAAATGCTCCCTCTGTTAGGCAATTAATTACCAACAGTTTTCAGGAAAGCAGCCATTCGTATAGGCCACAAGGGGGCAGCACCCTTCTAGAGAATGTAGGTCTCATCAGGATCTGAAAGAGTGAATCATTCAGTCACCATTTCCAGAAACATCATTCCATGCCTCACACCTACCGAAGCTCCGAATGAAAACTTCTCCCCTCTTTTTTTCCCCACAACGAACATGGCAGGATGTAGGCAGATGTCTGCTTTCTCAACAAGACACCCCCCCAGGCTTTGTTTCTAAGGATCCATGCCTCTGCTCTGTTTGCTTGTGTAGGCATGGCCTTGTCTGACTGGACAAGGTCCCTGTCACAAAAGACAGGAAATGGGGAACACTTATTGAGAGGCTATAAAGTAGAGAGGGATCAGAGGAGAGCCATGGGGCGGAGCCTCGATCCCGATGACGCCCAGGGAGGCAGGGCAGGGGAGGTGGGTGTTCTCCGTCTGCTGTCTCAGTCTTCACACTCTGCTGCGGGGTCTGCTCGTTCTCTCTGTCAGTGTCGCCAGTCATGGAGCAGCCGGTATTACCACCAGACCTGCGCAGGAGCGGACAGGATCTGTAGTAGCACAGAGGCAAGTTGGAGAGGGGAGATCGGGGGACACTCCCGCGCAGTGTTCACCCTGGGGAGCGGATAGTCAGATTGTCTGTTGCTTGCTGTGAGAAACTGAGTGAGTGAGGGAGCGTGGTTGGTTTCCACGCTACATTTTCAGACACTCAGGCTGCAGCAGGAATGTAAGACCGACAGGCAGTTGTTTAACATGCTACCTGTGGGGGGGGGGGGGTGCAGTATGTGCTGGAGGTGCTGGAAACCGGTGATATGCTTTTGTGAGAAGCAGAGGGTTCCCCGTTCGGGCTGACCACTGTCTGTGTGTGAAATGGTTCAGCTGCTCATTAAGTCACTTGTGGTGCACATGTGTACAGATTGGTATGCATGTGTTTGCCGGGATGAATCGCTGGGGAGATGGAACCACTGCTTTCCTACACGTGTCTCTGGAACATGACGACTTATTCACTAAGTGCTGCTCATCCTGGTGGCGAAATGGTTCTCTAGAACCCCGGGCAAAACGTGTATTGGAAAGCTTCAGTTGAGTCTGCTAGCCTTGTGTTTTCTGGGATGAATTTTCATCTGGGCTATCTGCTCAGCGCCTGGCATTGGAGGGGAGGACCGTTAGTATAGCAGCGATTGTGATATTCGCTCGGGTGCGGCAGGGATGAGCCAGCAGGGGCCCGAGGAAAAGAATGTGGCCCCTTTTCTCAGCATGAGGGGGTCTGGACATTCAGATCGTGGTGGAACAATGGGGGCTCTGATCCACCACCACCAGCCCCTCCTGTATTCTCCTACAATGGAGACGCCTACATACGCTCGGACCCCTTTTTGTGAGTTCGGACCCTCGCCCGAAGTCTGGTGGTAGCCGGTAAGGTCTGAACTCAATGGTTCAATTGTCCTTATCCGTGTGAGCGGCCTGATTTGCCCCTTGTTGAAAGCCCCCCAGGAGCAAATGCAGAAGGGTCAAAGGTCATGGGTTCACCCAACCAGAGGTGAGCATTATTGCTGGGTCTGAGTTTTATGCTTTAATGGATGCTACTCACCCCAACCTTGGCCGTTAAAATGTCCTGGGGTGCTTGTCTTGTGGGGGTTGGAGAGCCTTGAAAGGGGCCTCTGTTAAAATAGGTGCCAGCTTGGACTGAGGGTGCTTCAGCAGCTCAATAAGACACTTGTTGGGTGGGATGGCTGCTCAGTCCACCCTTGAGTGCCTCACCGAGGCCAGTCCTTGTTTCCCGGCATAAATGGTTACCCACGCTACAGGCCGTTGGAGTGAAAGGTAGCTCTGAGGTCAGGGGGAGGTACGAGGTGTTGTTCTGTGAGTCCTGTGAGGGAACCGGCATGGGGGGTGCGGTGGTCATAGTGCTGACTACTCTGAGGAGGGGATATCTATGCCCCTTCCCCCCCTCACTGCAGGGTTTGCTGATTGTGCTGTGCTGGGATGCTATGGGAACCCCCACCTCCCTAAATACACGCTGCCTCATCCCATCTCATTCCATTTACTTGCTTTCCCAAGGGAGGAAACGGTAAGGAGGTGGCTGGGATCACTGAGAAGATTGGGAGGCTGGAATTGCAGCCGCCATTGAGCCGCGTGTGTGCGTGTGTGTGTGTGTGTGTGTGTGTGTGTTCACACTGCCACTTACAAGGGAATGGCTGCACCTCCCTAAACATCTCTGCAGACTTTCTGTCACTTCTCCATGCTTTTCAGTGATCGCCTTGCTGTATGGGAGGAAAACACTCTTTAAAAATGACTGTTGGATGGACAGTTCCCCTCCACTTAGCTGTGATAAGGGCTAGGAGGGTCACTGGTTATCCCTTTACATTGTGTTTGTGTCTGTGTATGCTTGACTGACTGTTGATCTGCTTCTCACACCATGTTTCTGTATAAAAGATCCAGCACCGTGTAGCATGCAGGTTTCAGTCTTTAAGATGGCTGGATGTGGCCATTTGCCTTTTCAGGCCTTGATTGGTGTCATCCGGCCGGAGCTGAGAAAGCTGCTTGTAACATTTCAGTTACAGGTTTGAATCTTTGCGCAGTGATCTGAGAGGCGGTGCTTCCTATGGTATTCTGAAAAGAAGTGATTTGTCTGGTCAAGATCATAATCAGTTTGGGTTTTGCCAGGCCATGTTTTGCAGTAATTGCCGGTTACCACTGCCACCCCGCTCCGCACTATCCCCTACAGAGCGCTGTTGCATATCTACATGCTGCCCTGCCAAGCGTTCCACATGTGCTCGGAAGTCTCCAGTCTGTCGTTTCCACGGCAACAAGACATGGCTGCGGCAGTCCTGACTGAGTTGAAGGGCTGTTGTCACAAAACGGGTTTTTCTGTAACCCCGAAGGAGAATCACTGTAAAGGTGTTTGGGGACCGATTTCTCCACATTTACATTACGCTGCATCATAATTAAGAGACGCTTTTGTGCAAAGTGACGTCAGACATTAACACGTTAGACATACGGCTGTTGAGGAGTCCACTAGGAAAAAAATGTGCCTAGGCTGACCTTCCAGTAAATGCCCAGATAAACGTGTAAGTAGCATAGGAGCAAGAGCTACATAACATCTTCCTAGCAGAGCATAAACCTAAAGGTAATTCAGTAACAGGAAGAGCAACATTAAGAACAGTCGGAGACCAGATGCCCGGAAAGCTGGGGGATGGCTTCTCTGAGGCAGTGCTTGTGGAGTTTGCAGCTCTGTTCAACATAGTGATTATTTGTGTATGTGTAAAAGGAAAAAATGCAGATTAGTGACCTCTCATGGCCTGCCTTATTCCACTCTTCCTTTTGCCCCTTTGCGTGTTATTTTGATTGAAGACTGTCCACATAATGCCCCAGTAGCTGCAGTGTAGGCTGAGTGCTTCTTCTTTTCGGTTCTCGACAGACCTGGAGAGTTGATCCTCACAGCGACTTTTGAAGCTCTCACTCGTGATTCCTCTAAATTACCCGCTGCTTCCAGAACTGCTTCCTGAAAGCTTACTTGAGAAGATGTGGGAGGTTCTTGATTTGTTTTTCCTTTTCTTCATGTTGATAAAAATGACTTGATTTAAACTTTGGGTTTTTTTTCCTCTTTGTGTCGTATGGAAAATAGTTTATGGTCACCTCGTGATGTAGTGAATTCTGGAGTTGAGATCTTCTCACGATTAGGTGATGGAAATTAGGTGAGCGCTGCTCTCCATGTGGTTGTAGTCCATTTCATCTGTTGAATTCAAATATGGTATATAGGTGTGTAACTATTATGGTGTAAAGTGTTCAGCTGTAGTGATCACGGCTTCTGTAATGCATACAGGGTGTGTGTTTTAAAATGGACCCTAGAAACGCGCAGGACTACTTAATCTCAAGCAATTTGTCACTGCTTTTGAGTACACTGCTAGTATTTGCCTCATTGAAATGTGACCGTAGATCCTACTGATTGGTCGCTAGCTAACTGAAGGACCTCACTTGGCTTTTTTCTGGTGATCTGAGGTCCAAGATGGCCAGCTGCACTCGACACCCAGGCATCCCTCTGTGTTCTGGGAAGAGGGAGATCCGGCCTCTTCCGCTATTCCGGAGTTCTGGGTGTTTGTCACGCTGGACTGTGGCCATGCGGTCCACAAGAATGTTGTGGGTGGATGTGTGTTTTCCGTGGAGCCCCACCCAAAATGTCCACTCTAAGAAATGTTTAAATGTTAGTTTTTTTCCCCCTCTCTGTTAACTTGTCATGTTATTCTGCATGTGGGATTACCACAAGCAGGGATCTACTACTTTTTGCTTGTTACAATAATATTAATGAACACTGTTTACCCTACTTGGTCACTTGTGTCATGGTGATTAGTATCCATCTCTAAGGGCGCTTTTCCACCGCACAAAGTACGGTACTTTGGGTACTTTCGGTTTTCCATTGACTTCCAGTCGAGTACCAGTACCGAAAGTTCCAAACCAGCTGGGGTACATCTTTGGTACTTCGGTACTTTGGGGTGGGACTTGCAAAAGTATTTGCTGTTGATTGGTTATGCAAATAGCCTGCCGCTGAAACACAAAATACAGCCGCCATGTTTTGAAAGCGGGATTTGGATGACACGACTCGAAATAAAAAAGTTTTTGCTGTTCCGGGCAATTCAGTTTCCCTATTTTTCCCCTGTCGCTGATTTGTACGCAGTTTCGCTCTTGTTTTCATGTCTTTTTACGCAGCTCTTGAGGTAAACAAACCATATATTTTAAAACGTCACATGCTTTTTTGATGTTTTTTGTTTTTACAGATAATAAATGAAATTACTTAATGCGCTGGATAGAGATATTTGTTGATGAAAACGGTATAGTATTGCTTATAAGACTACAGTATATTATGCGTGACAATCTACTGTATTCACATGTAATAAGGTACCTGAGTGATTTTCAGACATCTCACATACATCTTTGCCTAAATATTAGGAGAAACATTATTTCCTGACATCCAGGATATTTGATTCCCCCCTGTTAAAATAGGTATACAGCAACTCTGGGTCTCTGTACTAATAACAATACAGTATTCGCATGTAATAATATACCTGAGTGATTTTCAGACATTTCACATACCTCTTTGGTTTAATATTAGGGGAAACATTATTTCCTGATAGGAGAAACATAGGGAAACTGAATTTCCTGGAACACCGTAATACCAAGCTGCTTGAAAGAAATGGGGGCACATGCGAAACACTGAACAATGCCGCTTGAAAATAAAAAAAACATAATTAAATAATTTGTTTGCTTTCAAAAGACTGAATTAGCAATAAGCTAATTCTTACTGCTTTGATCGCCTTAGCCAAAGTAAGTGTACCTACATAAACATAAATGATGGCAGCATTCATGCAATTTGGATATTACTGAATCTTATACTGTGATAGAAGCATAACATGACAACATTTTCCAGCCTAAACTGTTAGTTTTAATTTTGGGCTGTTTTTTTAATTATGATTTAAGCTGCGCTTTGTGATGATGTCACTCAGGGGCGGTCACTGATGTCATCTGGCACCGGTACTATTTTTTACGGCAGTGGAAAACCGACATGAAAGTACCACAGTACCACTTTATGGAAGTACCGAAAGTACAGTACCTGGTGCGGTGGAAAATGCCCCAAGTAAGCAGACCTCTCTGCTGAGATCTACCCCTACCCTCCCTTACTCAGATTGTATCCTAATATTCTACAAGATCAAAGAGGACTGGTGAGATCCCTGTGTTTCCCCACAGTAAGCAGTAGTTCGGATTTAAGCTGCCTTCCATTGAGATCGTTTTTATTAGAACTTGGTGCTGTTTCTCGCTGCACGTGCCCTTGTATTCTTGCTATGAGTTTTAGGGCAGCGAACCGCCTTTGTGAGCTGGGTAATGATTGCAGTTGTAACCTAAAACAGAGCATTCTACGGTGAACCCTAAAGGGGTGTAGCTTTAACTGACTCATTAGTAAAAGGAGGTCTGGGCGGAGGTTTGCTCTGAGGAGGCTTCACTGGCGAATGGCTTCGCTTTCTCAGCCGTCATGTTCATAGTGAGACGGGCTCAGCGTCAGCCATGTCGGGTGATCCCAGCATCCCTGCCAAGTTGTAACGCTTGCGGTCAAAGTTTAGCTGGCATGACCGCTGCATCCTCATTTCCAACAAAAGCACCTCCCTACCCAGCATTGCTACACAAATGTCATGTTGGTGTAATTCTCCCACACAGCACTGGTGCCCTGTCTTTTCACCACGTTCACAGCTCGCTCTGATTTTTCCAACAGGGTAGAAGCCTAGAGGCGATCGACAAAGGACTTGGTACAGTCACATGTTTCCAATCCAACCGTGAACTGGAATTCCCAGCTGTGTCCAGTTGTCCACTTTTGTGCTGTATGTCCCTATACTGGCCTGGTGATTTCCCAGTATAATCTCACAACTGAAGATCTTTCAGTCGTCAGCTGCTTGCACTAAATAATCGTCCAAAAGGTTTTTCTGAGTCGTTCCATGCGCTGGGTTGTTCCGCAAGCTTGGAACCTTTGCTGTTGAACACTGTCTGAGCATGATTCTTCGCCAGCACATCAGAAATTTGACTCGTGCCTAAACTCGAGGTGAAACATTAGGGTTGGACTGGTTTAGGTTGCTTTGCCTTAGGGTTGTGCTGTTAATTTTCAAACACTCCCTTGACTAAACAGTTGACTAAGGAGCTCAGAATGCACACTAGGTCAGCCTGCCATGAGCCTCTGGCTAATCTCCATGCTCCCTCTCCTACTTCCTGCCGGTTACTGGAGGAGTCCTGCTCTCCTGGCTGTCGGTGCAGCTTATCAATCCTCGCCCCAAGACTGTCACTGTTGGTTTTGGTCGTGTGCAGGTTCTAGTGTCATACTCCTTGCACTGTCATGTGATTTCTTTGAAGAACTTCACAGGTTTTCTGTTATATTGGTTCACAGGGTGAATTATCACTCAATTTTTATTTAGTGGACGCTTTTATCCAAAGTGATGCTGGGATTTGAACTGGTGGCCTTCTGTTCATGAGTGCAGCACCCTGACCAGTTGAACCCCGCACTGTACTTGTACTTGTGGTCTTCTGTATACTTCTAAATACTAGGGTGACCCTGATTATGTACAGATGATTAGTTCAGTATTTGTTTGTGTGACCATAGGAGTGCGTGAATGGTATGCGAGTGTGCCCTGTGATGGGGTGACTCCCCTTCTGTGTTTGTTCCCTGCCTTGCGCTTGTAGCTTCCAGAGTTGGGTCTAGACCCCCTGTGACCCTGAATAGGATGAGTGGATGGATTTTTCAGTCTTTTTTTTTTTCTATCCATGTATCCTTGCCATAAATATAGCCCTAGCTGCTAGCATGGCATTAAAAGTCAGCAGAGCTATCTATCCATAAGTGACAGTTTCACCAAGTAATTTGTCATTGATCAAATTATAAGTGTAGATGCAAACAAACGTGTCCCCTTCTCCTTATGTTCCCCTCCAGTGCCAGACGACCTGACCCCTGAGGAGCAGCAGGAGCTGGAGAACATCCGGAGGCGCAAGCTGGAGCTCCTGGAGGACATTCGGGTATCCATGGGGTGGGGGCGGGGGTGTATCTGTTTCATCTCAAAAATTCAGTGACCGTCTAGCTGCTTGGCATCACCCGCCCCAAAAACTTCTCTCACATTTGAGTGCCCCTTCCTGTTTATTCAAGGACCCAGATATTTTAACTGAGCTTCTCGGGCTGAGAACTTCTTAGTCCGGTCACAGCGCTGTGTCATGCAGTATGCGATCCCCCATCCTGCGCCTCTTTCAGTTTGATTCCAGCTGCTCTCGGAATGCAGGACCGAAATTCCACAAACCCACAGGATGTCTGAGACACCCCGCCCTACAATGGCTACTGACTCCCTGTCTCTACCTGAACTTCACTCCTCCTCATGGGTTTTCAGGGTGGCCAGTTCTGGTTGTTGTCCTGATGCTCAGCTTGCTTTGGGGCTTGGGGTGTCCACCAAACCATGGGTTTCTTGCCATGACAGGAAGTCGGTACCCACAGCCCTAAACATGGGCAGATCAGTCTCTGCTGCTCTCTGAAGATGTTTCTCAGTGTCGTTCTAAATCTTTGTAGATTTAGAAACAAACAGCTTGAAGCAAAAGGGCCATTTCGGCTCAGTGTTTCCACTGTTATTAGATCTGTGCTGCTGCTGTCAGCCTCTGTTGGGGCTGGACGTTTCACAGGAACAAGGATATCGGATCACTGCAAGATGGAGGGTGGGCCAGAGGAGGTAGGGTGAAAGTCAAGGGGTTGACTCTCAGTCCACTATGATTTAGAGTAATTCGCATTATTTCCCCCTAATGCACAGAGGAGGTGCATCCAACATGTACAGCTTGTTTATCAACATCAGGTGGGCAGAATGGCCCCATGTGCTGAAGCTGAACCCCTGATATCCACGGGAAGGCATTCCGCTGCCTGTATGTGCCCCCATACACACTCTTATGCTGGCTGTTTCCTGTTCAGTTTCATACAGCTGTGTGTGATTACAAGCCATTCAGAGCTGAAGATGCCTGCAGCCCAGTGGGGTGTCTGCTTTTGGGGGGGGGGGGGGCTCATCTTCATTAGTCTGCACAGACCCTGGTGAGGTTTGACACTGGTACTACTCTGACCTCCCCAAGACACTGTCTCTGAGTTTGTAAAACTGCATTTCATTGTATATGCCGTTTACATGTGAGTAGACCAGTGTTTTTCAATTCAGCCCTCTGGGATTAAATTGACGGTCCACATTTTTGCTGGTGGGAGCTAAAACATGGACCAACTGATCTGCAATGACCGGATTGGGGAAGACTGGACTGGACTCTTGACTTTGCTGCCCCCTACTCTACGTGTGGCTTTAGTGCAGGTCTTTGTCAGTGGAGGGTTGGGGCGGGCGAGAGGATGTGGCTGCATGTGGCATGTGAGGCTGTTGTCGCACGCCCACGCGTGGCCACCTGGGTGGTCCAGCGGCCCCCTTTGTACTCTCTCCTTCTGTGCACCCACATGGCGTTCTGCTCTCCTCCCATTGGCTCCTTCATCTCCGTCTCTCCATCTCTCCCCAGCGCCTCAAAGATGAGATAGCCGAGGTGACCAATGAGATTGAGAACTTGGGCTCCACTGAAGAGAGGTGAGCCAGTCTGACGTGTGGATTTCTGTGCCTTTTACCTGGTTTTCGACCAACGCCCCGATAACATAATTGGTTGTTTTGGAGATCGGCAGTTTACTAGAAACTTTATTTGGTTGAATGAGTTTGCTTCAAAGGGCATACTCTGGAGTTGGCTGAATACTCTCCTGTTTAGGCTATGGAAAGCAGTGGGTGGGCCTAGTGGTGTGGGCTGAGCTAAATTGATGGGTGGGGCTTCTTCAGTCGCATACTCTGTTTTAATCTGACTGGACGATGTGGCTGTGCCTGTAGCCTTGGTTCTGGGCTGTTCTTTTGGAAATCAGAGAACCATTCATGAAAAATGAGGCAAACAGTTCAGTGGCTCCGTTAAGGGGCTGGCACACACACGATTCTCCATACATAGCCCTGTCTCCACCCAAGCAGCAGTCCCACCTAACTGGTAGCTGTGGCCCCATCAGTCCGTGAGGCCCCACCCTTTCCTTAGTCGGGGGCTCCATTACATCACGGAATCCGCTCATGCCGGCCCCAGGGACGATGATGCCCCGCAGCTCCTCAAAGGTCGTTAAGAGTTATTCACCGGCCTAAAAGTCCGGGAAAGGCCTTTTGGTAAATGGGCGCCTTCGCGTGTCGGTTTATGGCTAGGATTTCAGTTGAGCCACGTGAGCGTTTCATCGGTTCCCTGCGGGCCCCCGTAAAATGTACCTAATGCCCATCAACCATAGCAACCCCTCCCCCCAAAAGCACCCCACCTACGAGAATGAGCTTGCTAAATTTAATTATTATGAAAATGTTTGCCGTGAGTAATGGAAAAGCTGACCCGTGTTCATGAGGCATTTTCAGTGGAAAGTTATGATTTTTTTTTGTTTGTTACTGCAATCTTGTTTTTCTGCTCCAGGAAAAACATGCAGAGGAATAAACAGGTGGCCATGGGGCGAAAGAAATTCAACATGGATCCCAAGAAGGTAAAACGATTGTGCAGTTGGTGAATCTGGGCTGGAAGGCGCATGATTGGCTTCCAAGATCTTGCATGCTGATTGGTCAATGCGCCGAGCCAGATGGGGAGTTATGAGGATGTTTGTATTTCATACACACTGAGTCTGTTGTTTGTTGTTCACCCAGGGGATTCAGTTCCTGATCGAGAACGACCTGTTGAAGAACACCTGTGAGGACATCGCTCAGTTCCTATACAAGGGGGAAGGGCTAAACAAGACGGCCATCGGAGACTACCTGGGGGAGAGGTCAGCACCAGCACTTGTCTGTTTGCATTCTTATCACCAGTATGTTAGCTGTTCTGGTGTTCCCGACCAGATCCCTGACTGTGCAGTTGCAGAAGCTCCGCAGTCTACGCAGAATTGGTGGTGCAGTCGGGTTTGTGACACCCTCTGGCAGCTCCTGATATGTCTGTAGAACAGGGGATCCTGCAGCAGTCTGCTTGGTCAGGCTGGAAGGGGGGGTGGGTAGAGATGCACTGGGGGTGGGGGAGTGAGGCCTGTTTTTAATGCTCCCCCACCCCGAGATTGCTGGATAGGTTACAGGCCCGGACTGGCTGCAATCCCCATCCTGAGTGCTGAGAACCTCCCCGGGGAGTTTTGTCCTCCTGTGCAGCATATCTCTTACTCACAGTGCAACAGGGGTCAGGGCTGATGTAATGTGTGAGGATTAGCACCCAACCCCAGCAGTTTCTAATGATGCTCCTGACCTGATCACTGTTGCAGAGATGACTTCAACATCCAGGTTCTCCACGCCTTCGTTGAGCTACATGAGTTCACTGATCTGAACCTGGTCCAGGCCCTCCGGTAAGGCGACGCCCAAATGCCATCCACGTGACCCCCAGGAAGGCAGCATGGGTCTGATGTGCTCGTGATGTCGCTGATTCTCATTGGCTCATGCTACATCTGCACCCACAGGCAGTTCTTATGGAGCTTCCGACTTCCAGGAGAGGCTCAAAAAATTGACCGCATGATGGAAGCCTTTGCTCAGCGGTACTGCCAGTGCAACCCTGGCGTCTTCCAGTCTACAGGTGTGTGTGTGTATGCTTGTGTGTGTGTGGGGGAGGGGGGGGGTGTTTATAAAACAGAAACTGAGAGGGTCCCTGACACGGAACCACAGTCTCACTCTTCGCCTCTCGGTATCGATCCAGGGTGTTTGATTTCACCAAGTTACGCCTCGACACGCCTGCCGTCTCAGCACAGAGAAGGTGTGGTGTCCTAGTGCTGCCTTTGTGCTTGTATAACCAGGCCGGTCAGGCAGATCGGACCCACATCAACGCAGTGACATAAGTGACACAACAGTGACTCGCCCTTGCTAACATTCTCTGCCTTTGGAGTGTGTGATCAAAAGGCACATCCTGAAACACAAACCCATGCACGCTCGTCGTCATAACATGCAGTGGTGCGGAGTCCTCGTCCCAGAGGATCACTTTCATGGCCCAGTGTATAGTGCACATTTATATTTAAGCGGTCCATTAGGTTCTCCTACCGCTGAGTGGATCCTCTTAGTTGGTTGGCTGATTTGATCATTTATTTTTTTTTGGTGGTGGTGATGGATGTTTGGTCATGTGACTGTGTGGCCCACAGACACCTGCTACATCCTGTCATTTGCCATCATCATGCTGAACACTAGCCTGCACAACCCCAACGTGAAGGACAAGCCCACAGTGGAGCGATTCATCAGTATGAACCGGGGGATCAACGCTGGGGGCGACCTGCCGGAGGAGCTGCTCAGGGTCAGGCTGCTCTTCCTCTTGGCTCCATGTGTCTGTCGGCCCCGCTGTCTGTCCCACGTCGATTTATGTGTTGGCCCGTGTCTCCTCCCACAGAACCTTTATGACAGCATCAAGAATGAGCCCTTCAAGATCCCAGAGGATGACGGCAATGACCTCACACACACTTTCTTCAACCCTGATCGGGAAGGCTGGCTGCTCAAGCTGGGTGAGTTTGGCTGGGCGACAGGCCTGGTCCTACACAGGACCTTCTATGTGAAACACCTTCAGGACTGTAGTAACGCTGCTCATAGATGTGGACTACACATACACGCATACATACATACACACATACATACGCACACACACTCATATACACACACACACACAAAGAACCTCATTACCATCTGTAAGTGTAGGTCCTGTGCAAACAGTGGATTGTGGATATGTCTTTGATCACACAAGCACTCAGAGGCTCATTAATTTTAAATCGCCCACATCCAGAGGCACCCTTCAGATATTTTGGCTGCTCCCCCTCAGCAGATCTGCATACATATAGATCATGCTCTGCTCACAGAGTCTCTTATCTTTGCATTTCCACACAGTGTAGCGACTTCCTGTCGGATGGAGGAATGAATCGCCGTCCCCCCCTCCCCCCGTTTGGCACCCATCTAGTCCTCTCTGTCATTTCTGTCACCTAATAGGGGTTCCCTCTTCCTCTCTATGATCACGCAGTGGGTGAACATGTGTTGAAATAACCTGTTTGGAAAAAGGGTGGTTTGTACTGAACCATTAACAGCAAGAAGTTCCTGCAGGCCCACGCCGGCAACTGGGGACCTGCCGTGCCTTCTGGCTCTTTGCTGGCACCGCTGTTTTAACTTAACACCCCGCCCCCCCCCTTGGTCCAGTACAAATCCACTCTGATATAGTGAGTTACTAGCTGTGACAACCCCCTGCCCTCCAAAAAAATCTGTTTGTCATTCTTTCATTTTGGTAGATGGAATAACAGATGGTTGGGCAGGAAGTATGTCACAGTGCTATTGTGTCCTTTATTGCTGAACTGGGGTTCCCCCTGGTGGCTACTTTATTCCAGATTGGATTGTGTTAGTAGCTGTACTACAAAAGTAGTATCGTATTTAAAAGTCTATGCTAAATTTAGCATCTAATACTGCCATATCTTGAATGTGTAATTTATTCTTTAATTTGGCTTTTATTTACCCCATTGAGTTTTTTTTTTTTTTTTTGCTTTATAATGCT
This sequence comes from Stomatorhinus walkeri, assembly GCA_026784285.1. NCBI lineage: Eukaryota > Metazoa > Chordata > Actinopteri > Osteoglossiformes > Mormyridae > Stomatorhinus > Stomatorhinus walkeri. Next base: position 761,705 of record JAODUD010000045.1, read on the forward strand.
GCCACCTATCTAGTTTTGTAAGGCATTTACCCCAGTAAGCAGTACAATGATTTCCATTTTAATTTCGTTTTGTGTTCTTTTCTTCCTCGTTTGTTCGTTTCCATGATTTTGGCTGTTGTCTTTCCCCCAGGAGGTATGTACACTTACCCTTCTCAAATTTGCCCATCGCTCCTGCTCTTGGGTGCTTCCAGTGGTCCGCCATACTTTTCTGTTTGATTTTGCTTTTGTTAATTTTACTTGCAAACTGAGTTTTATTTGGTCTTGATTTTTTTTTTCCTGGTTTCCCATCTGTCCTGTTTCGTTTGGCCCTGTCATTCCAAGCCGATCGGTGTCCACGTCTCGCTGGCTCTCGGGCGGGGTGCTTTCGGCGCTGGCCTACAGTCAGCCGCGGTCACCCTGTTTCTGCTGTGGTGCTTAGCCTGGCTGTGGTCCGTCTTGGAAGTTGCAGTATCCCCTCTTCTGCGTGTATCTCACCCTCCCCAGCGGGGGGCAGTAAAGAACACAGAGGGGGTTTTGAAGTTCTTTGTTCACGTGAGCTATATATGTGCCTCAATCCTTCCGTGTTTTCTGATTGGATGAAGAGGTAATACTGCATCTGCCAATCCGGGCCAAGCTCCGCTCTCTTCTGTGCTGTGACGGAATCTAAAGACTGACCGTGTGCCCCAGGGGTGTTGGACTGGGGGTGTGGCATGTGGGGGGGGGGGGGGTGGTGGATTGGTCCACTGAGGCATGGCTCCTTGACTGGTCACTTTCAGCAGCTCATTTAAATGCTCCACTTCTGTATTTTTGTGCAGAAACGTGAGTCCGTTGGTTCTGAATGCGCTGATGTGGCGTCTCACTAGATTTTGCAGATCCACGATGCACAGTTTTTTCCCAGCCCCGCGATTTGTGTCAGTATTGAATTAACCAGTTCCCTTGCATCTCCAGAGCAAATGGAATCTGTGCAGACTTCACATGCAGCAGCCCAGTGTGGCTGTGTCAGTCATATGTTTCCTTCTCTATTCCTTAACATGTGCAGCTGCTTTTGGTGCCCGTTTCACGTGAGGTTGTTGTGTAGAGGTCTGGTTTTACCCCCAAACCCTGTTTTCTTTTCTCCACGACTGTGGTGATCATCTGGGCCGAAGACGTATAAATCTCACGGACACCAGGCAGTAAATCTGTCAGGCGGTCGTAAGGGTAATTTCCTGACAGGCCAACCTCCCCCACCCCACCCAGCATCAGTGCCTTTGTCTGCTCCCTGTCCCACACTCCTCAGGCGAGCATCTCATGCGGTAGGAAGGTCAGACATCCATGCAGCTTTCCTCTGGAAACATCCCATGTCAGGGACTCCAGGGCAATAAGCTCTTGAGCCGCCTCAAGGTTAGAAAATCCCATGATTGTTACTGCCCGGGCTGGAGATTTATGTCACTGTGACCTTTCGTGGAACTTGGGAGGACGTGACCTCTTTGGCCGGGCTTTACCATTCAGGTTCTCAACGTGATGTCTGAGCCTTCTCCAGTAAAGCAGGAGAGTGACACCCTGATGATGACTCTGCAATGGTATTATATGAGAGTGGTTTATATTCTGTATTCAATGTTGAGTTTGTGCCACCAGCTTTAGTGTTTAGTGCCACTGGATCTGGTAGAGCTCTCTGTAGCAGCAAAGGTGTGATAAGGTGGGGGGAGGGGGGAGTATATCCGGATTGACATGCATCTAGAAGCCCGATTCTCTGATGCCCTCCAGTACCAGATATTCAGGGCCCATTAGCATTGCTCTAAAACAGTGTCTCCCAATCTGATCCTCGGGGCATTTTTGGGAACAAAAATGTGGACTGTCAGTGGCGCCCAAGGACATGGGTTGAAAAACACTGCTTAGGGGACATTCAGATGTTAAAGAAGAGTGAAGTCGGGGATGCACAACCCCATGGAGGGGTGTGGAACTTCATCACCTTCTTCAATGATCTCACTTTATTCTGGATTAAAATGGTTTTGGGGCGTCATTTTGGGTCCGCGAGTTTGTCGTGTTGGAGAGGCTGTCGAGAGGGGAGTCTGGGAGCCTGACGCCTGGCCGTCGGTGCTGAAAGCATGCCATCTGCTAGTAGTCGGTGCCTCGTAGAACGCCAACTCTGTTGCACTGGGCATCCACAGGCATGAAGCGGTGACGGGGTGGGGTCCGCTGTCTTCTGGGAGAGGATCGTACATCTCATTCTGCTGAGAGACAGACGCTGCACTTCTCTGTTTGTGTGTCTCCTGCCCGCCTGCCGCTGTGTGCGCGTGTCCTGGCGTCCCCTACCGTCCCTCCACGTTCCAACCTTTGACCTCCGACACTAACCTCCCGGTCTCCGTTTCTCAGGTGGACGTGTAAAAACCTGGAAAAGGAGGTGGTTCATCCTCACAGACAACTGTCTGTATTACTTTGAGTACACCACAGTAAGTGAGCCTATCCTTGTTTTCGGCTCGCAACGTCACCGTCGTGCCCAGAATGGCTTATGGCGCTTTTCCACTGCCACCAAGAACTGAGTGAAAGGCACTGAGTGACCGGTGTTCTGCACATGGATTATCTGAAGGAAAAAGCATATATTCTATGTTTTGTTCATTATTGGTAGTATTATACATCACAGTGTATTGATGCATTCTCCATTAACTCGGAACATTTCCCACCAGCTTCTTAAAGGTCCATAGGAAAGATGAATGGAGTGAATTCATAATGCAAATTTACACTGAGTGATAGCATAAGATGCCGATTATCACTTGCTAGTGGAATTTGGCACTTAGTAAATCATGATTTACACTGTGTGAACAGTAAATAAGCGGCTCTTTGGTTTTACATCACTGTTGCTATTCAAACCTAGCAACGCCTTTATGGAGCCGACCCTCCTGTGGTGGAAAACCGAAGCGAGCTGGAATCTCACTGTAACTAGTTTCTGTCTTGGTCTGACTCTGTTCCTGTATGCCAATGGAAAAGTGCCATGATAGACTAGTAATCTGCTTTGAGGATTTTCACCCATTGAGGTCTGTCAAGCATGCTTTGTTGGTTGGGGTGGAGTGAGGTGGGGGGGCAGTGGTAGGCAGGGAGGTGGTGTAAGGTGCTTATGGGGCCAATTTGTAGGGCAGGTTAGGGTCCCGTGAGGATGTTCCGTTGTGATAAAGGTAACAAACAGTAAAGAGCAGTGAGTGAACATGCTCTGGTTTCCCTTTCACCAGGACAAAGAGCCGAGAGGGATCATCCCTCTGGAGAACCTGAGCATTCGGGAGGTGGAGGACAAGAAGCCTGTAAGTCCCTCCTGCCTGTCACAGACCCACCGACCCCCATGTAATTCGCTGATCGGCTCCGTCTGACCCTGCCTCGCGGCTCCGTCTGACCCTGCCTCCGTCTGACCCTGCATCCGTCTGACCCTGCCTCGCGGCTCGCTCTGTCTCCTGCAGAACTGCTTTGAGCTCTACATCTCTGACAGCAAGGACCAGGTGATCAAGGCCTGCAAAACAGAGGCTGACGGCCGGGTGGTGGAGGGCAACCACACATTCTATCGCATCTCGGCCCCCACGGCCGAGGAGAAGGACGAGTGGATCAACAGCATCAGGTGAGCATCAGGTGCCAGGGCCAACTGGCAGCGTGGTGAGGATGGGCGGCTGTCCGAGTTCCACGGAGTACCTCTGCATCCAGAACTGGGTAGGAAATCGCTGTACATGCCAACAGTTTAGGGAGGCGTGTTGTCACGTCAGCGTAAGAAATCGCTGTGCATGCCGACAGCGTAGGGAGGCGTGTTGTTACATCAGTGTAAGAAATCGCTGTGCATGCCGACAGCGTAGGGAGGCGTGTTGTGTCACGTCAGCGTAAGAAAT
>JAODUD010000045.1:771896-782539 GCA_026784285.1 Stomatorhinus walkeri
TGCCCCCCCCCCCCCCCCCACTGTGCTAAGAGACGGATGAATGAGGATCACGGAAGGGCGCCAGTCGCTTCCAGCAACACACAGATTAAACATTAACGAGCTGCTCAGTGCTGGCCGCTGGCTCCCTTTCAGTGCCACCGAGCATCGCTTACCGCCAGCGCCGTGACATCACGCGGCTATTTCCAGCGGCTACGGCCATCGTTACCCCGCTGATGTCAGTCGCTGCCCCTAACAGTTGGGTGCTCTGGCATGGACAAACCAGCAGCAGGAGGCAAGCCGATTCGGGACACGTGGAAGTTGTCGGGTCAAATCCCACAAGGGGCATTGCTCTTGTACCCTCAAAATAGGGGTACGATTGGAGGTATGAAGGAGTAAAGGCCTCTCAATATAAATCTGTAAAATGAGGTTGAATGGCAGTTGAAGTGGTTAAGGGAGCCTCTGCTGTTTTGGAAAATCCTTTAGACTAACCCCCAGGCGTTACTCCAGTGGACTGTAGAACACTGGGGCTTTTGGGGAGGGGCTGGGTAATTTCCAAAATGGATGAATGGACTTTGAAGCCATGACCTTTCTTATGACCCTTGTGTTCATTCATACTGATGGCGCATGCAAGGGGCGCATGCCAAGTTCCGACAGGGTCCAGGTCTGTCTGGAAGCTCAGCAGCTTACAGTACCTACAATTCAGCATTTGGTATCTGTCTTCCTTTTCATAACATCACTGTATAATTTCCATTGCGATTTCACTATTTGCAGCCAGCTGCAGGAGTCTGGCTGCGCTTGATCTGTAATTTCACAGGTGGGGATGGAGCGGCGTCCTGTCGTTGCCGCGCAGAATGGGACTCGCATGGCGCCACCCGAAATGTCGTTGTTCTCGTTTTGACGCTACATCTCCCTCTCAGCCCTTTCTGTTCCTTGTGCCGCAGCCGCCCGTGGCAATAAGCAGCCCCCGCTTTACGGGAAAAGCCACAGCCAGAAGGACACCTATCTGATGTCATCCACGTGATTCTGTTCAGCGCAAACACGGGCTTCCTGCATGCATCCCTTCAAAGACCCATTGTGTGCAATTACACAGAAATACAGTCACCGGGCAGCCAGTGAGCGACGAGGGGACGTCATGTGAAGCCACGGTCCGTCCCAAAAGGCCACAGTGATGCATCAGAGAGACAGAAAAAAAAGCAACCAGTTGTCTGACATGGACAGGGGTGTAGCTAGAAGTTGTGGGTCCCCTGACAGAATGTCACACGGGCCTCCACTTGGGATGCCGCTTTTATCATGAAGAAATAGAGGTGCCACAATAGATAGAATTTGTCGAGCTGATGGGGGGGGGGGCTTCCCTCAGTCAGGTCTCCTGAACTGGGGCCCCAGAATCTGCCAGGGTATGCATGCCTGTTTGACACCCCTGGTCATGTGTCAAATGTTTACAGTTTAGTAATATTTGGCTCTCTAAGTTTACCATACAGGTGAGGGGGGTTAACCTGGAATTGACTGTGTGCCCTGCGACTGGACTGGATAAGCACCAAAGGGAAATAAAATCACCAGAGGTAGAAAGTTCATGTCCAGAAAGTAAAAATCCAGACCAAGATTTTGGTTCAACCAACCAGTTGAATGTAAATGTGACTCTGTATACTCAGTTGGTTGGTTGAACCAAAATCTTGGTCTGGAATTGTACTTTCTGAACCTGACCTTTCCGCCTTTATATATAACCTAGATTATGACGTTATTATCAGAAACGGCATAAGACTTTTTTTTGTTGATAGTAGCACAAGCAGGGCCACAAATACGGGCAGGACAACAGCAATTTGAGCAACAGGATATTATTAGTAGCTACAGGAAAGGAAGGTTCTTTAAGGATATTGTGGAGGTCACCGCTGACATAAGTACAGCTACAAGGGGAGCCGGCGTGGAGTTTGCGGCCAACGGGAATCCTCTTTGGAGCGTGCGTCAGAGCCGACGCGGATACAGAGCCACTTCAGATGCCTGCTGCCTGAGAGCACAGGACATGATTCTCCTTCTTTATTCTTCCTCTGCCACCTTGCCAACCAGGGCGGCCACAATCGGGCACCCAGTGTCACCGCAGTGCCACCATCCTGTCCGCTTATGCCCCTCCACCTGAAAACGGCCTTGTTCTTCACAACGCCCGGAAGCAGAAGGTCGCCGAAGTGGGGTTATCATGTTTTCTTCTCAAACTTGTGTATTTTTAGATGGGTTCACATCGCGAAACGCTCTTTGAGGCACTGGAGTACGTACACTGTCAGAAAAATGGCTACAAACAACATTAACGTACCCCAAATGGTACAAAAAGTTTCCTCAAAGTGTATTCCAGTACCTTTTAAGGTACATTTATCTACAGCTAGGGTACAACTGGTAGACCCTTGAGGGTACAGCCCCAGTGACAAGTAATTATACTGTCAAAAGTACAAATTGATACTTCTTGGTAATTGAACTGTGCCCTCCATCTCATCAGCCTCATCCATGGCAGATGTTTCTAGGACTAGCACTTCACCCAAGAGGTCCAGAGTCATGGTGGGGTGTTTGTCCCTCGCACTGCCACCCTGTCTGTACATGTGGGTTGGTTTCATGAGGGCTGTGATGAGTCATTTTCAGTTCCTTTTAATTTGTCAGAAGTGCACCGACCGTGTAAATGCCAAAATACACTATAAATTTCACAGAAACAGCCCTGAGTGTAACCAGAATGCAAACATATATTTCACGCAAGTCAGGTGTGTCTTATGAGCTATATGATGATTATGACTGCGGCTGCTGCACTGGAATTTGACCCGGCAACCATTTGGTTACCAAGTACCAGCGTTAGCCACCAGGCTAGGCTAGCACCAGGCAAGAGCACCACGTCTGCCCCTCCTCTTTGGCCACTTGTCTTATGTGAAGAGCTTCAGAGATGGAGCCTGGAAGTTGTGACACGAGGCAGAGACGGCCCTGTCACAGCAGCACTCTGCCACCTACTCGCCATCGGTGGAAAACATCCAGCACCGTCTTTGGAAAGTAATGCGGCACTGAAGCCTCACCTGATCGCTTGGGAACCAGCCTGCCAGAGAGGATGGAGAAAACAGGGCTGAGGAAATGGGGCATTTAGGCCTGGAGCTGCTCACCGATTGGCCAGCGCTGTAACAGTCACGCCTGTGTAACACACGCTACCTCTCGCCAGTCAGCCCCAGCTGTCAGCGCGGTGTGCAGAGGCGGAAAGTTCAGGCCCAAAAAGTACAAATCCAGACCAAGATTTTGTTTCAATAAACCAGTTGAGTACTCTGCGACTTCAACTCTTTAGATTCAACAAGTTGGTTGAAACAAAATCTTAGTCTGGATTTTTACTTTCTGGACTTGAACATCCGGGGGGCTGAACTACAGACAATGCAGTCTTTCCAGCAACTACATTATGAGTCCAGCAAGTTCTGCTTTGCCTGCGACAAAAGAACACTTTGTTTGCCATAGAATCCTACATGATCCCTCCCCCTCATAGCCGACAGCCATTAGTAACGAATGTTCATTCCAACACAAAGATGCTCCCCCCCCCCCCCAAAAGGCAGCAAAGGCCGGAAGGTTCGATCCAGACTCTGCAGGTGAGCTGTGGACCGGCTGCCTGGGGCCCGCTGGACATTGCCTGGACTTTGCACTGGTGTCCCGTGGTTTTTCCCGGCATGTCAATCATCCCAGTGAAGCAGCAGGGAAGAACGCCAGTGACTCAACAGCTGGGAGAGAAACAGGGCGGGTGGCAGACCAGCTGGAAAGAACACCTACCACCAAACTGCGATTCTCAGCGCAGCCTTCTGCATGAAGGCGCCTTCCTCTTTCTGGGGGGGGCTTTTTTTGTTTTATGTGGCCCCGTCCAAAATTCTCCACCTTCAGTTCCCTAAAATAGAATAATGTAGAAAAAGCCATCTGCGCTCTTCAGAAGAGCATGAAACCATAGCTTATCAGGAGGCAAGAGGAATTCATCACTAGCGACCCCCCCCCCCACGCTGAGCCAACTCATTCTGCAAAATAGGCCTTATCCAACATTAGCTGGTGGTATCCAACCACATGAAAACACATATACTCCCCTACGTTACCCCCCCGGAGCTTTGTACGATGTTCCCCAGTGCAGTCATGCCTGGACGTGTTTCAGGAATCACCCAACATCCCCGCACCCCCCCACACACACACACCTGCATGTTGGCCAGCTGGGACCTGAATCATCCCTCCTGGAGAGACACTGAGTGGTGAGAGAAGGTGAGCCTGACTTTGGTCTCCTCATGAAGGTGGAGAACATGCATCGTGACTGAAAGGGAGAGTAATAAGGCCGTGGCATCCCACTGGGGCTATGCTGTCCCCGTTTGCTGAGCGTGACATCGAGGGATGAACCATACGCAGGCGTCACCGGTCCTGTTCTGAAGGCTGCGCAAACGCGGCCTGGGATCAGGACGATTTGTACAAACACTGAAATGTGTCCTCATTGAAACTTTTAAATCCTGCCCATAAATTCTAAGCCAGTAAAGCAAAACCTTAAGGTTCTAATGGAAGCATTTCTGACCTCTGTGTGTGCTTTACAAATTAGGGAGTTTTGCTTTTATCTAGCTCTATCTGAAAGGAGAAGTTAACACTGTAAATGCACACATACCTCAGATCAAGTATGTATTGTTTTTTAGAGATTTTTTCTTTACCTATGGGCCTCCGAGGAATTTTTTAAAAAGATCTCCAAGTATTTCCCTTGGGACTTGGAACTGATGAGTGATAAACTGTAAGAGGAAGGAGGACAAACCTTGACTGCCAGTTCTTATTCCTGATCAGTCGGTCATCCATTCATTGGAAATCTTAGGGAGGAACTATTGCGTAAATGAATTGCCCAATGACATTTGCTGGTTGGCGGATTCCAAGCAATTGCCTTTAGTAATTACCTTAAAGAGGCGACTTTTAATTTATTTGTAATCATTTTAATAACACAAAACATTAATAGGACCCAACGGAACATGAACTGCTACAAAACTGTAAACTAGTTTGCCAGGTGAATTTAAAATGTTCCTTTTTTGTGGATTTAATTAGTTAATTTCTTAATTTGTGTGTTTCATTGATATTTCAACCGACATTATTGCTTCGCAATCATACATTTCGAAAGGATATTTAGACGGGACCTTTATCTCACGGTGAGATAGCAGTTCTATTTTTCATGTGATTGTTATGTGGATTATCAGCGTGATTGTGTTAAAAAGAAAAAAAAAAAGTTCAACGTAACACATGAAACGGATCTACCGATAAGATACTGCGCTTTTGGGTGAGTAACGTAGCATTACGTGTTGTTTTTAAAGCAAAACACACAACACCCCAAATTAAGACGTTTTCAATACTACCGATGAGCATTCCGCGTATAATGGAATACAAGACGAGTGCTTCCAGTCTGCGGGTACGCGTAACACAACGAAACGCTTATTTCTTAAATGCATGTTTTGAGATAATATATCATGAGCAGCATCTTTTATCATAAAAATATCTATTTGCCCTGCGAAACTTAGTTAATGTTTCTGTTATTCCATTTGATATACGAGGAAAAAAAACAAGTCACTATTCCTCTTCCACGACTACCAGGAATGGCCTCCTAAAGGAAGAAAGACGGGGGAAAAAATCTCGATTGCTTCTAGGCGTGTTCATGCATGTGAGTGTGTGTTCATAAAACCCGATTACACTGCCGTTACCAGAAGCGATGTTAGTGAAGTCGTATGTTACTGGAAAAGCAGCGAGGGCGGAGCTCCGCAGCATATAAATACTGTGGTGGCGAGGAGCGCTGGGACTTCAACAGACGCTGCTCGCCTGCGCTGAGTCGTGGATTACAGCATTAAATGCGCTGAACTCACTGATTAGAGGAAAGCAACGAGAAAAAAGCAAGCCGCACACGACCTCAAGGTAATTGTCTTCTGTTGATCGGAATATTAGTTATTGTTGGCTGCCTCGTGCTTGAAAAGAGACGAAATGCGAGCTGAATTTGCAGTATGGGAGTTTAGATTATTAATGTTTAGTTGGACTGTATTCCCGGGTGGATATTCTGTCCGCTTTTGGTGCAGTTTTCGCAGGACTTGTACAAAGGGCTACGATATTGCTTTTTTGTCAGTGTACTAGTGTCTGGTCTACGATATGGTTCCCCGAACTGGGAATAGGTCAGGTTGCTAAAAAGCCCTCGATTTGAAGTAGATTTCTCAGGAAGGCTGTCCTCTTATCAGGGACTGTCCTCTACCGAAAATGACTTTCAGAGTTAAAGAGGCTTAAATTAAAAATAGCCTTTTTAATTTAATGATCTGGCTGTGAAAGTCCCAAATGATAGCTTAGTTTTCCAGAGACTGTTGCTGAACTTCAGCATCAGTGATAGGGTGACTTCGGTTTGCGAATAATCAGATATGTTTGGGGAAAAATGCTTTTTCACACCTCTGAAAACAGAAGCCCCATATGTATTTTCTTCTTATTTTTTTTTTTTGGAAAAAAAAAAGGCGGCCAAGTCTTTTTCTGCTCTGCAGTGAGCTGACATCTGAAGCTAATTTTTCTCTCTCTCTCTCTCTTTCTTTCCAGTGCTCTCTCCAGCTGCCTCAGATCCTCGCGAAAGTGTTCCAGATGTGCTGACGGGAAAGGCTGCTCGGGAACCTTTACCTGCCTCGTCGAGGGCGTTTAACCCCCCCCGTTGTCGAACCTGTGCCAACTCTTTGCCAGCCTGCTCTGGTGTGCACCCAGCGCCATGGTAACCCAAAGTAAGTTTGAGCCCATGATGTCCAGCACCCTGCTCGATGCCGGTGCCAGGCTCGCCCCCCACCACTACAAGACCTTTAGCTCCAAACTGCAATACCAGCTGGTCATCGGCGCCATTTGCAAGCTACAGGAGAGCGGCTTCTACTGGGGGGCCATAAATGGCAAGGAGGCCAACAATCTGCTCAGCGAGGAGCCTGTGGGCACCTTCCTGGTGCGGGACAGTTCGGACCAGCGCCACTTCTTCGCCCTGAGCATCAAGACCGCGTCTGGTCCAAAGAACCTGCGCATCCAGTGCGACGCCGACTCCTTCTTCCTGCAAGCCGACCCGAAGGGCTCGTCCATGGCACCGCACTTCAACTGCGTGCTGAAGCTAGTGCATCACTACATGGCTGCCAAGGTGGCGGGTGGCAAAGGGGGCATGTGTGGCGTCTACTTCATCCACACGGGTGGTGAGAAGATCCCCCTGGAACTTCTGCGGCCCTTATCCTCCAGCATGTCCACGCTGCAGCACCTGTGCCGCAAGGCTGTCAACGGCCACCTGGACGTGTCTGACAAGAGGGACCTGCTGCCCAGACCAGTCAAGGAGTTCCTTGAGAAATACGACTCCTCCATCTAGACTTCCTGGACTGCCCTCAGTAAGTCCTCCAGACTGCTGTTCTATCCAGGTGGTTCTCAGGATCTGATGGGTCGGTCCCGGGTGCCGGGCTTGCCATTGGGGGGGCCCAAAGCTGGCTGTCTCGTCCCCGCGGGTCTGAGACTACAAGAGCCATAAGGTGATGGGGGAAGGGCAGACGGAGGCTGACGGCTGGTGGGTGGTGATTCAGAGGCCCCCCCCCCGAAGCCTTCTTGCTCTGCTGCTAATCCCTCGGGTGTGAAAAGCGACAATCTCCACCCTTTGAAGTTTCGGGTTTGCCGGTGCTCCTGGCAAGAAATGCCAACCTTCCCATATGTGATGACTGGTGCTTCCGCCGTTTACTGCCAAGAAGAGGGAGGACTCGGGTACTGGGTGAGGGTGATACCTACGAATAAACTGGGAACGTGACACTCATGGGCCGCAGTGCCAGGAAACCACATGGATAAATATGTGACTGGACTGCATACTGGTCCACTGCCTTCTGGCAATATGCAGCCAGTAACACGTGAGCATGTACTGTGGTGGGGAGTCGAACACACCCTGAAGCAGAAGGTGGCATCCCTCTTCACAGTGGTTTAAAAGGCTGCTCATTCGTGCCAAAACCCTGTGTTTAGAAGAGCGGATTGAAGAGTGACTTTTTTTTTTTTTTTTTTTTTTCCCCCCAAGATCTGACTTGATGGGTGCGCTCTGTGGCCCCAGGTGGTTCACATTCAGACATGAAGGCCACTCTGGTGCTGTATCCTGTGACCACAGGAGTAACGGACCTTTTGAAGATGTCTCTGCAGGAGAAGGCAGACCTGTTATCTTCCTCCATTGAGTGACAGGTCTGCCCCTCCAGTAGGACCCCTGACCTGGTTTATAGATGGGAGAGATCTGTCCTTAAGGGCCAAATGTTATTCCGTCTTTTATAAAGATGTACCAACTATGTTCAAATGTGGGGCCGGCTGACTGGCATTTTACACATGTGAAGATATGAAAGAAACAATGAAAACTTTGCACATTATTTATATTTATGACGTTTTCAGTAATTTATATTAAAGACCTATTTTTTACCAAGTGAAAAACTGTCTGTGGTTTGTGTGCCGAGTTGAGATCCCTTAACATAAGGAGACCAGGTGGTATTAAATGGGAAAATGCGTAATATTTCTATTCCTCTTTACCTAAGAAAAGAACTGAAATTTCCAAACCCCGCCTCTCGTTTTGCCTGATTTCAGGTTCATAAAGCATTTGGTCCATATGTTACCATTCAGATCTTCAGGTCATGCACATGCTTAGGAATTGATACCTCATTTACATTAACACCAATGTGCACTTTGTTTACCCTTGGGGGGGGGGGGGATTGTGGAGCAACTAAATTAGCCTTAAAGTCTTTCCCCAAAATTCTTTTTGTAAAGAAATTCTAGATGGTTGCCTGCAAAATACAAGCAGCCCAACCATAATCTGTACTGCATAAATCCCTAATTGTATGTGAATTCCCCCAAAATCTCTAATTGAACGTGTCTGTCTGTGATTTCTGTAATAAACTTTCAATAATGCGTGTGAATCCCCCAAGAGCCTCTAGTGTGTGTGTGTGAATTCCCCAGGAGCCTTTAATTAAATGCGTGCAATTTTTTTTCCCCAAGAGCTCCTAATTAAATAACAGAAGCTTCTGTTACTCATTTGTGAAATTGTTTCAAAATCTATGGAAACTTCCAAAATGCACGATACTATTCTGTTCGATTTACGTAGCAGTCTGATTGGAAGAGTGTGAATCTGACTGAATTATTCTGGGTTAATGATCTTAGGAATGTGTCAAGAAATTGACATTTATATATACCACAGATTTGATGAGAACCATGAAAAAGTCAGATAAACACAAGAGGCAGTTTTTTACTGTTGGGCAACTGGTATCAGTTTAGTGTTGGAATCCATTGCAAATAGCAGCCTTCAAATGTCCCTGCTGGAGCACAGATTCTGATAGTGTGCAGGTGTGTGGAATGGAGTGTGCCATATTCCGCCTATGGGAGGAAGATTCCTCAGTCGCACAGAGGCTCTATAGGAAGAGCACCACCAACTCCCTCCCCAGGATGTCACATTCCACAATTCTCGGGAACTAAAAGGTCTTTTTATTTAAAAGTTAGGTAAACACATAGTGCACCGGTGTGGAGCTGGACCCTTCCCCACTACTGCAACCCCAGACCCCCGATGGCCTACCCTTTTTCTTTAGTATAGTTCACCTGCTCAGGCACCCCCATGCCTGTCTGTGACATCAAACGTCAACAACATTCCCAGTTGGTAATGGTCGCCTCAGATAGGACGCGATTGGTGATGGTTAGAGACCTCGTGAAAGGCAATGCTTTCCAAAGATGGACTATGGAAAGAGGCAGAACTGAGGCAAACAGGATCCATGGGTGGAAAACTGGAGAGGCCAAAGAAGTGGGGTGAGGAAATAATGAGAGAAAAGGCGGAGGACTTGGCTCATGCACATCCACACACGGTAACTCCTGAGGCCTGCCTTCACGTTGCATGGGAATCGCAACATGCTCCTCCAGCAGGCCAGTTTGGAGGCTGCCCTCAGAGAGGTATTAGGTCATTGATGGCAGCTGTTAAGGTTCAACGCTGACACCGGTATGGTGATGCCTTTTTTGGGGAAGCCAAGGTGGTCCTTTCACTTCGGTGACTGGCTCAGAATACGAGCACTCGTGCCTACGTGTTTCCCTGTCTGAAGGGACGCAGCCGTGGGCCTGGGGGGATCACTCAGGAGTCTGAGGGGGCGCCAAAAGCCGCCTTGGTCATTTCACACAGGGAACGCGCTAGCGTTTGGCCACATGGCTCGTGAACCTGCCAGAAGAGTCTTCCCCACAAACCTCATTTTTAGAAAAAACATGGTTTTTCAGCCTCATTGTGCCTGGGGGAGCTCAAAAAATCAGAACCCCCCCAGTCTCCAGCCTGCTTAGCCTTCTACTGTCAGTGAAGCGTGCAAGGCCTACTCAGCTCCTTTGTGTCTGTCAGTGACTTTATAATTCTTTTATTATTATGGCAGATCTAACAGGAATGGAATGCAGAAAGCTTTCAATATAGCTTGTATCAAGGTCTGTGTGTGTGTGTGTGCGTGTGTGTGTGTGTGTGTGTGCGTGTGTGTGTGCGTTCTCTGGTACAGCATTGCACGCTATCTGTGCCTATACTGATTTAGATTCCTATTTTCTGGTTTCTGCCAATTTTCTTGTTTCCCTCAGAATGAGATTCCCAGCTGTTGGTTATTTATGCAGGTGGTTTCGTTGTATAGTCACTGTGACACTGTGTGGGGAGGGGG
>JAODUD010000045.1:782639-798532 GCA_026784285.1 Stomatorhinus walkeri
GGGGGGGCAGTGGGGAGGGGGGCAGTGGGTAGGGGAGGATCGCATCCCGAAAGTACATTGCTCTCCAGAGCAGGTGTTTGGCATGAAGATGGCAGCATGCCAGCCGTGCCGGGAAGCCTGGCATTTATCAGCATGTGTTGAATATAGGTGTGAACTACACTCTGTTATCTAGCAATAAAGAGCTTTGAAGTTGCCGCCTTCTCTGGGTCAGCTGGGCCATCATGGTGGTTACTGGGAACTTTTATTTTCAAAATTGTTACTTCTGCATGACCAGGGCTTCAATGATTGGACCGATACTCCAGACCAGGATCTCCCAGGATCACAGACATGCAGAGCTCCAGAAGCACCTTCTGATTTCAGGGTAGTCTGAGATGTATCTATTTCCATACTGTCCCGTTGTGAAGGACATTTAACTTGAACAGTTTGAAAAATAGGTAGTTTTATTTCTGTGTGTACATACCATGTGACTTTTACCCAATAAAAGTTTTTCAAAAAATAATGTGCTGAATGTGGATGTTTTCTTTGATGTCCAATAAAATAATAATAGTTGAAAATTGTATGCCAACTCAGCCACAAGCCAGTGAATGGAAATCCCAGAGTTCCCAGAGTTTAACACAAAACATCACACATAGACACTTTGTACTTGTCACCAGATCTAGATGGTATGAGTACATATTAGATAATGAACTATATATACAGATATACAATATAAATGTATAAATAGAATATATACATATATATATATGTAATAAAATTAAATAGAATGAGTAGAAATATGAGATATAGAAGCAGTATATACATATTTATATATTATAGTATACTAGAGATTACTAAGTGTAATGGTATAAAAGAGATTTTTCAGACGATAATAAATAACAGGGCGATTGCACAGATAATAAGTAACAGTAAATAACGGGGCTATTGCACAGGTCATTATTGCAGTTTGAATTATAATAATGGTCCGGTGTTGTCAAAATTTGAATGCTTGCAGTTTATTTACATTGCGTCGGCACACTATTGACAGACTTGTTAATATTAAAATGGTTCAAAGATCTTAAAGATTGCATTAATGGCATCCTTTGTGCATTTATTTGAGAATCAGGAGCTGAAGAAATAGTTTGAATGCATAGGATCTTTGCACGAATGCACGAAAGGCCGATGCGACCCGCTGTCCAACCAGTGCCAGTCCGTTCACCCGACCGTCTGCTTGCCTGTCCGCCTACCTGCTCCCCTGTCGGTCTGTGAATTCTCTGCGGCTGACAGAGACGGTGGCCCCGCCTCCCTCGAGCTGCGTTTCCATGGAAGTGCCCTCAGACATAGCCTCTAACCAAAGCTCTTCTGAGGAAAGCTCACACACTAACGTCCTTATCTGATTTCATGGAGTATTACTTCAGTTGAATTGTTAAATATGAAATATACTTTTCTCTCTCCGGGTGTGTGTGTGTGTGACCTACGACAAAGGGGAGTTATTAAATCACACAATGGTGGAGATTTTAGAGTGTGCAGTGAAACTAAAAATAAGATGGATAGTATTATCCGAATGCAGGTGTTTTGCCCTGACCTATGAACTACTAATTCAGCCAAGTGTGCAGTACTGATATAAATGTCACCCATACTAGGCTAATTACTAGGCTGTCCTTCACAGTGATTCTGGGGGAGGGGGCCATCATATCCAGAGCCACACCATCATTTTAGAGGGGAACGAACAGGTCAACTGTCACAACCAACTGCCATTACGAACGTGTCACATGACCGCTCGAGGAAAGTGAGCTGGCGGCAAATCGCTACTTTCCAATTTCCGGCACGTTTGTTTACACATGACATTACAGAAGCTGCAAAGATCATCCCTTTTCAAAGCCAGATATATCAGTATATTGGCATCAGACTTCACGAATAAGACAGCTCTGTTACTGAGGTTAACTAACTGCCTGTTGTTTATTAATCGACACATTATATTAAACGTATCTCATGGTCTACACCCAAACAGGTGAAAATGTGGCTTATTTGGAGCAACTAATTAGAGTTGGCCGTTGAGAAGTGCTCTGAGCAGCTGAGCTTAAGAAGAAGCCAAGTTCCAGCAGATTCCAGTCACGCTGGGTAGTTTTTTTTTTGTTTGTTTCACAACGTCAAATTTGCCAAGCTTTTGGGAAAAAGAGCAGCCCAAGTGAACAAATGAGAAAGGGGCCACAGAACACCTCCCATTGTTTCCACAAGTGGGCGTTGCCGCGGTGACAGCCACAGCTCCTCTATGCAGTCGACGAACTCCAGATGCACTCCTGAGAGTGGGAGTGATTCGGTGGGGGCTGGCCCAGCACCCAAAGTCTTCCCAGGCATAGCTCGTGGCACCTTGCATGAGCTGTGACATCAGCGCCAAATTGGTCTATAATGTAAACATACTATTGCGAGAGATGCCATGTGTGTGATCTGGCACGCTCCCTAACGTCGAGCAGTGGGGGAACCGTGTCCCATGTGACTTGGCACACAGAAATGACGTGGTGAGACAGATTACAGTAAATGGGTCACCTCACACACTGTCAGCTTTTTCCAGCCTGGTCAGACCACGCTGTATGTCGGTTTTGTAAGACTTTCACCTGATGATTGGAGTGGCCTTAAACAAGGTCAAATCAAAACTAGTCATGCATCCTGGTGGATGACCAATCAGGACTGCTCTTACAACCCAGAGTATGTTGTGGGGCTTCTTTTCATTAGGACGAAATACTAGCATTAGAAGTGAAAGAGCAGCTCTCTGGAATTGTAACCCACACACGACGCATTTCTCTTTCAACTCCTAGTTCTCTTTTTGGGTAATTCTCTGAAGCTTGTTTCAGAGGGTGTTCCCATTTCCAAAGGTGCAGTTAGAGTAAAACATAATGAGTCATCCAAGTGCACGGAACGTACGAGCTCAGCTGGTGTTTCACCGTTCGCTCCGACTAGCTGTGTTATCCTGGCGCCGCTGTCTCCGCCCACTTCTACATCTTCGCCTCTGACTGTGATACTGTAGGTATTTTTGTCGCAATACAGGGACTCGTCACAGAGAAATTCCTTACAGTGCGGCCAGCCCACTTACCAGCACCAGACGAGAAAAAATACTTACTGAGAAGAATGGCGTATGAAAGCGACGCAATGGCAGGGACTGTGTTAAACATTGTAGCATCATACAAGGCAGAGGTGACCCCCTACTTGCCTGGGGGCCAGAGCAGGGCTCTCACAGTGTGCTGTCGGCATCCTCAGCACCGGGCACAAACGCGTGCCCCACTTTGGGCCGCAAATAGAGGGTCCCCAGGCTTTCCCTGTAGAGGGGATGTGGGCAATATCTGGGTGAGTGGGTTCTTGTATTTTAGGGGCGCTGGTAAACAGCTGCAACAGTCCCGTGAAACTGAAATCAGACACCGTCGTGGTGCGTGCCCCCATCCCCACTCAGTGAAACCAGAGTGAGAAACTACCACAAAATCACCACGCTAACCAGGAGCCCCACGCCACACGCCAAGTCGAAATCAGCGAGGTCTCAGGAGTTTTTCAACTTTTTTTTTTTTTTTTTTTTTTACAAGAACAAACAACAGGACAACATATAGGGATGCTGGAGGGATCTGAACACACTGCACACCGGCGTGGGGCCCTAGCCAGAATCCTGCATTAACATATACAGTGTAACTTTACATGCAGTCTGTAAGCAGCAGTTTTCATATATGTTGTTTTGCCAGCGGCTCGTTCTCCTGAAACGTCGATCCATCCCACGCCCAATAGGTCACGCTGTAAGGCACGGTGGCGTCACCCACCACTGAGAGTGAAAGCAGGGGGGGGGACGGGTGGGGTGTCTTTCCTGGTGGTATAACAAGATTGACCTGGGTTCAGCCTCCAGATGCCATCTCCACAAGTCTCCATCCCTGAACTTTGACCTTCATTTGTAAATGGGTTTATAAACAGTAAGCCTTTGTTTATTTTTTTTTTTACTGTTTTGAAGGAACAGCATTCCGAGATTTCCATTTGTACAGATGGCACAAAGGTGATTCCCAGAGTTCACGGAACACTGACGCCATAGAATGAGATTGTTTATGATGTCACAGCAACCTCAAATGCCCCAGGTTCCTAAACGGAACAGTTCACATGGCTGTCATTTGCATTGTTGATAATTCCCGAGTATAATTTCCATGCTTGGCTTCCTGCAGGAAGTTCTGTGTGTGTTGGGGGGGGGGGTTGGGGTGTGCGTAACTAGCTTTTGGCTGCGTTGACAGAATTGCTGGGACATTCTCAGCTTACATCTTCAATCCATCATTAACATCAGCAGTCAGATCATCTCTAGACTGAGTCATTTCTCTCTATCGAATCCATCTCTTATGTCTCTCTGGCACAAAGAAAAATAAATAACTGTTCCCTGGAACACAGAGTGCTGGAGCGCTATGTTCCTGTCTTTAAGAAACGCCCCTTCAAATTACCTGTCACCAGCCTGGAACTACAGACTAAACAGAGCTTGTCTCTTGTGTGAAACTCAAACTCACTTAAGCCAGTTTACAGCAGCCTGTTATTGTGATATCCATAATCTCACAATAGGGAGCAAATGTGCTTGTATTACACTTTCCTCTCATTTCTTTGTCTGAGAAGCTATATATGACCAGCTCTGAGTAGAGAGCGAACTCTCTGAGTGACAGGCAGCTTTGGACTACAAGCCCCATTTCTGTAATGCATAATCAATCTTGTACTCAGTGGGTGATTTTTAAAATGGTGCCAGACACAGGGCTTGGGGGTGGGTGGGGGGGGGGGGGTACTGTTTGCAATGCTGGACACACAGTCATTGACACTCTATAATGTCACCTCTCGGCTCTTAACCTCAGCACTGAGGATGTTTCATTTTAAAGTGGAAGGAGAATCGCATCTTCATTCCTTTCACATTGTTCTACAAATAACATACACATTAATACAGACAATGCTTGAATGTCCAAAGGTCCTGTTCCAGTAACTGCCAGGACTTGCACAGAAATGTCATGGCGGGGCATTTTAGTCAATGCAGTGTTACAAGCACGACATGCAGTTTATTAACATTAAAAACAGTATCGACTATTTTGGTTACTTTTGTGCAACATTTATGAGTCATCAGTTTATAACCTGTAATCAAATAGTTAAATTCTAAATAAGTGTGCGCTCTTCAGGACATTTAGGTGATTTTTATCTTTGACTTCCTTATTTTGATTTCTAAACAGCCCTCTTGGTTTCTTTTCCCCTATTCATAATTAGATTTTATCTTGGTTTGTTCGAATAGAAGTATTCCAAAACAGTAGAGCTGTTCGACAGTTAAAAAGAGTTGCTAAACAGATCAATGGAATCTGTGTTACGATGAAAATAGTTTCACAGGTTACGCAGGCTAACACAAAAGAATGTTAAGCATGCTGATTCTCTGGAACGGCAACCTGAAGTCGTACTAGCAGTAGTTTTGGACTTATTAGGTTCCTTTTGGATATGCCTGCGCTAACTTTTCGGAAGATGACGCAACAGCGATTTGTGGGAAGGAGCGTCCTTCCGAATATCATATGATGCACGCCCGTCCTTCTCGTGTTGCCACCATCTCAATTTCAATGCTCTCCCTGTTTGCCTAAATGAAGCTGGTCTCAAGGAGTGGTTGTTTACAGTTCAGGCAAAAAAGTGAGTTAGATGGTTGCCTTTATTAGAAGATAATTGGAAGTTTATTTCGGGCATTGAAAATTTCCCAGTTGATGCGTGAGGACTAGACAATGCAGTAACTATGAAGGGCGGCGAGCATGTTAAAATTTCAGCAATGATGGGGAAAAATGAGTTAAGCGTAAAAGTGACAGGCAAAATAGCATGGTGTTTCCTGTAATAGCGGTGACTTGTGACAATCGGTGTCCTTCCAGTAGTGCTGGCATACTGCATGCACTATTCATCCTTTCCCGGTAATGTGAACCGACGCTTCATCACTGCCGATGATCTGACAGTAAGGAATGTGCAGTAAACCAAATTAATAGTATTAAAATCTTCAGTTGTCTAATACTCAGCCCTCCTCTAATGATGCATCCTTAGCAAATCTGCTTTACCAGAATAGCACCCCCTCGAGCACTCCACCAATGCCAGTATGTCACATCTCTGGGTCTGACTGTAGCGTATTTCCCAAACACACGCAGGAATTCTAATTCGTAATATGGTGATGGATTGGTCCAGAGAACTACTGGTATCTGAAGGCAAGTTGAAAGGTTGTATGTGTGGTTAGCCTTGATAGGTTTAATTACTTTTACGCCCTGTAATGTTAACTTTAAGAAGATGGAGAAAACGGGTAAAACATCTCTTCAACGCATTTTACAGCGGCGTAGCACGTATTCCTTATCCGCTACACACTGCGCATTAACGTCCTACAAACTAAATGTAGTTAATCGGTACTGTAACAAGTAGTTTAATCCTTCGAACTCAATAAACCCACCTACATGTTCTTGATGAACCTATAGTTTCCGAAACACAATCATTTTTACCCATTCAGTTTTCATTCTCCATTATCAAACAGGGTGTTACTATTTAAGACTCGTACCTGGAGTCATTGCTAGTTATTCATACTACACAAATTTCATTAGTTGCACTGATCTATAGCGAAAGAGTGATTGCCAGGGAAAAGTTCGTAGTACGGACAAAAACATATAGAGCTTTGCTGTCTTCGTACTATGGATAATAACTAATTGTTGTTAATAAAGCAAAACATAGATAAGTCCACATAATTCCTTTTGCAAAACGAAAAAGCTCAACTCTATTTACTCCGCATGAAAACACACGGCTACCATAGAAACTCCCCAGCACTACGCTAGTACTTACGCACCCAAAACGTCACAGGAATGTCGCAAAGCTAGAGGCGTATTGTCTCCATGGAAACGAAGCAGTACACTCAAATAACTGAATGGTTTCCTAGCAGCAATACAGTCTTCGATATTACAATATAAACACAGGTAACGAGAATTAACGTGGAGGATTTGCGAAACACGTTCTTGCAAATCATACTACATTTAAAAATTTTCACATATTTATGGACGAGTGGGTAATTGTTGCGACAGGATATAAAAAAAAAAACTTGCCAGTCGACCTGCAGAATGACTCCTCTGTGGGAGCTTATGATTGTTTTCAAAACACTTTTACTTGCACAAAAGAATTTAATATATCGCCTTCCGGCAGAAAGCATAACACTTCCACATGCAGAATATAATCGAGATATAGGCTATAGGATGTCTGTTGACGAATTATAATATTATTCTCTGCTCGCGTTTTTGCGGTTTATCACATTATAACTACTACATATTAAATGTAAAGGATTGTGTGGCGTAATCTTCATTCCGAATCTTAATAGCGCAACATGACCATGTTCTAACGAAATCTCTCGCTTTTTTCCCGGACATTCCGGAAATTAAGGTTTGTAATATTTACAAGCAACAGACAGAACCATACCATGACCAGCCGGAAAATGACCACAGATGTGCTATCCCTATTGAGTTCCAACGCAATACACTCATATCTAGTACACGGTCCTGGTGTGCATGGGGAGAACAATGCAGAAAACATCCCGGATAGGAAGCTGGTTTGTGCAAAAAAGACACGTACAATATCCTCAAAACTGCATGTTTTTAACTGACGGAGGAAACCCGCAGAAACACAGAGAACATCAAACCGCGTAGAGCCCGCAGGCTACAGCGTTAACCACAGAACCGCCAAGCTGCCCATAATGGCGAGCTTTTCCAAATAACTTATGAGCTGGTTTTCCCCTAGCTGACAGGGAACATTCCTGGAGTTTCAGCTAACACTATATAGAGGTGTCCTCAAAGTTGGCGGAGAATATTCCTACTGTAACGTTATTGGAACCTTGTTTACACATTACACAAAGGCACTGTCAATGTTAGCGCAATAACATTATTACCTGAACATCCTTTTAACGTAATGCTGAAGTATGCGTTACTGTTTCACATTTGCAAGATACCTGATGACTTGCAGTAAAGTATTGTTTCAAAATAAAAGCATTACTTTATGAAACCACTATACATGTATTCTGTGCAAACAGGTCACAACTTTAGGAGTTTAAAGCCATCATTGTACCTACTGTGCTCCTACATGCTTTATTGGAGTCAGGTATGGAGTGGCAGTAATTTCAGCCCAGAAGTAATATGCCCAAGACAAGCCCATCTAGTCTTTGCTCTGGCCTCTGTGACCCTGCATAGAGCCAGAGGGGCTAGATGGGCAGATTAACCCACATAGCAAGATGAGTCTGAACCAAATCCAGGCTTAATGTTGAGAAACTGCTGCAGATCCGTAAACCAGATCTGGCCCAGTGTCTTTCTGCATAACCTGTGCGAAAGAGGAATGTTTTCTTTTTTGTTGTTGTCTTGACTTTGACTTTTTAAGGCGCCTTCTGAACCCATGAGCGAACTTCACCGCTGTTGACGCTGGATTATGAAACGGAACGCTGTCAACTCACTGGCCTGCTGGCTCCGTATCCATGGGGACAGCTGTGCTGTTTCCAAAGACTGCCATGAGTAAAATTTGTGCAGTATGGATAAACTGAAATAAGGATTTTTCTTTCTTGCTCATTCTACCCTTGGCTTTCAGAGGTTGGGAGATAGTGGCGGGGCAGGGTGGAACAACTGTGAGTGTGAGAATCCCAGACAGGACTGGTCAGGCTTGCTGGGGTTTGCTGGTCTATACTGGTACTATGGTGTATGATGGCTGCCATGGAGATAACTGAGCTGAGTCATTAGATCCTGATCCAGTAGGCTAGCACTGGTTCGTTTTTTTTTTGTACTGGGCCAGTGTATAAATTGCCGCTTCAGGCAAGTAGGCGAGCTTAATTTCAAGCCTTGATTACGCTGCACATTAATTTATCCTGAAACAAAACCTTGGTCTAATGTTGGAGGCTATAATCTACTGCAAGGTACTCCAGCCTTGGCAGCTACTGATAAAAATAAAAAGCTAGGGAGATATAAAGTTACAATATCTATCCTGGGGGGGGGGGGTTACACTCCTCATTGGCTTCCATTATTGGCTCTATTAGCGGTACAGTACTTTTCAATTGGTCACATTTAGAGGTTTACATAAGGGACGAGACTATTAAAAAAAGAAGTCTAGAATGTTTTAGATGATAAAAAAAGTCATATTTTGTTGTATGGGCAAATGATACAGAGAGGTGATGATCCGCATCGATTGCACAAAGTCTCAGGTACGTGTCTAAAGTGAAACGGGCAAAGATTCTACCATGCATGTGCAGAAAGACCTGCGTGGCCATGTGGCTTGCATGCTGATTCTGTGGAAGCCCGCGGTATAGGAAACCATTCAGAGTCGTTGCACAACCTGCAGTACCATCAGATCAGGAGGTGCTAGACAGGCCTGGTCTGATACTATAAATACGTGTGTGCCAATCACCTTCAGTGGAAAGTCAGTCACAATTCACATATTAGATTGTCATTTTCCTAGTAAACAGTGTACCTGTGAATTAACACGTATTTGGTATTGTTTAATTTTGGTATTATTTAATCACGACCTGCTTGGTAGGTCACTGGTTGCATGGCTTCCTTATACCTGCAGGATTGTGTGGTATTTCAGTGAAACCCCCCCCTGTGCATTAGCTCTGCTGGGCGCTTGCATCTCCTGTCAAGGTCTGAAGACACGGCTCATGCGGATCGAAATCTCTAACAGCCCGTAGTGTACAACATTATGTCACGACACCATGGTGTGTGTCTGTGTGCGCACGTGTACCCTGTGAGGGCCTGACTTCCAGCCCGGGGAGACCCCAGCCTCATGCTCTACTTCCTGGGATAAGTTTTTGGCCCGACACAAATCCCATTCCCACTGCGTGGTTACAGGAAAAGGAAATTACAATTAAATGATGGAGTTCAATATTCCGGTTCTCCTGGGTAGCAAACCGGCCCCTTGAGCTGGTTGTCGTGTGCCTTATGGTCAGTGTCACATGTCCGTGCCCCGGCTGGCTGATTGGCTCTTGGTGTCACTTTGGTATCATGTAGGGAGTAGAGAGGAAGTCATGGGGGTGTTAGTTGTTACCCCTAAATGCGGCACCTTATTTTTATGGTAAGAGTTTAATGGCAATGTAGCTTCTGACGTTGGAAGGCTTTGAGATAAACTGAAGACAATCATCTCTATTATTTTTGACAATCAAAATAAATAACCATTAAATTTCTTCTTTTATTAGATGTGTTCTGGTTTCTGTTTATGTTAGATTTGGGATTTTCGGTTTTTTTTCTGCAGAATATTTTCTCATGAATCTACTTTGTTTTCCTGTATGTTTCACAGTATAAACACGTTTTGGAACACCATCCTCTTGTTTCCATTTAAAAAGTAGGATTCTGTAAATCATTCTTAAACTGCTTTGTTGCTTTTGTGCTGGATCTAGGAACTTCTGCATATTTTGCCACATGTTTCACCTCATACTGGAAGTGTGTAGTGCATAAATTTTGAATTCTGGGCTTATGCACCCTAACCATCAATCCAGCACTGTCTAAGCACATGCTGGAACACTCACATCCCATGGGACGCATGCTGGAACACTCACATCCCACAGCAAGCATGCTGGAGCGCTCACATCCCATGGCAAGCATGCCATAAACACAGTAGATGGAACCAGAGCAGCATTGCCCAGCCTGAGAATGGACCCACTACCTATCCACATGTATGACATCACACCCCATCACTACAATGTTAAGCACTGTAATGATTGCCCGGATAGATTTCTCAACACCAAGAAAGTATTTTTTGGATACTGTACTATTGACAGAATCCTGCCCAACTGAGCAATGTACAATTTGTGCAACAGCTGTTGTGAAAATCCAATATTACGACTGACTAAACCTGTGAGAATTTTATCTGCAAGCCCATCTAGTGTAATGTGGGTCTGTCTGTGCAACTACATGTTTAGGTGGCCTACACTGTTTATGTGTGACAGAAAGCTTGTGGCTGATTGCGAGGGGGCCTCCAGGAAGAACTTTGCTGTTTGAACCAGTCAATTTGAAGAGCGCAGGCCCGTGTGGAGACCTGGTACTGAACCAGTAAGGCAACTGGAAAGGTGAAAAATTCAGGTCGAGAGAGTATAAATCCAGACCAAGGTTTTTGGAATTTTTCCACAAGCATACAGGAAGCGAGCCGTACTTCACAGAGAGACTACTTACAGCTGCAGTAGCTTTTTTAGTGTAGAAGGATCTGCTCAGTAAAGCCGTTGCTGGGTTTGAAGAGTGACAGTGACATAAAACACAGTGTACATCATGATTTACTATGGGTTTGTTTCTGTTAGCAATTCTGTGATAATTGCCGTCTTATGTTAGCATCAAGCGCTACTATTGGTTCCTGGTGGCACTAGAAAAGTGGCGTTTGTTTCAAACAACCAGCTGATCACTCTGTGACTGTGATGCTTCATGCTCAGCTGGTTGGTTGCAATGAAACCTTGGTCTGGATTTTTACTTTTACTTGAACTCTTCACCTCTGGCTGACAGGCAGACAGGGTACGGGAAGTGGAATCTGACCTGACCCAACGTTTGACAGGCCTTTACTTGGGAGAAAATTGATGATTGATTCACTCCCTCCAAAGCACAGGTAGTTTGGCACCACTAGCCGACTGCCCATCCTGCCTATACCTGGAGCTGGCCATGGGGACTATCTGAAACCTTTGGTCAGAGGAGCAAATCTTGCGATTCGCAGAATTTCTTCGCGAAGTGTCATTAAACATTTACCCCATGGCATTGTCCATTTCCCGACAACGTTAAATGCAATTTTTTGACAGGGTGGAGCAACCGCCTGACTAATGACCCGCCACATGCTTTGAAATGTCTTTATTTTTGAAAAAACAAAGAACATTTCTCAAGTGGTTTTGTCACACGCGTGCTTCCTGTAAGCGGTGAGTAATTGTTTGCTCAGAAACACCTTGTGCTGCTTCTTGCCTTGCAACGGCATCCGTCATACTGAGGCGGCCATGCAGCACAGACCTCACTGTCGTGTTTTTAGGATTTGTGGTTTGACCTGAAGCATGCATGTGTGCCTAGACATGTTGAATATTCATTAGGAAACTACTGTGACATGAAATTAGGTAAAGCTGAGGTATTACAAGAATCCCAATGTTCTACAAGGGAAACACAGAAGCAGCTTTCACATCACCAAAGTGCTACTCAGAATATGTCCTTCTAGGGAATGTGGGTGTAGCTGTGAGCGTATTGGGATTGGTGGGCTTGCTAATTGGTTTATAATAAATACTCCTGCCAGCATTAGTATTGCTTATAAAGATAGATTTGTGTGAAACCTGACAAAGGTGATGTGTAAAGTCCAGTTAAAAGTGTGTGTGGGTTAGATTTCTCTGGTCCTCACAAAGATCTGTTAATGGAATCAAAAAACTAAAAATGCCAAAAATCTCATATTTAGTTTGGTTACTTATGGTTAAGGTTAGGGCTGGGTGGGGGTTAAGGTTGTCTTGCACGGAGTAGGGTTATCCCCACAAAGATATAATTACAAACCTGTGTGTGTCATTGTCTTTATGTTTTTGTGTGGACCACAATAACTTCTGTGAAATCTGTGACAGCAATCCAAATACTAAAAATGCCAAAACGGCTTTTATTTCCTTCAGTTACTTGCCGTTGTTATAGCTAAGATTAGGCTTTTTCCCCATAGAAATGAATGAGTAGTCCCCAGTGTGTGTGTGTGTGTGTGTGTGTGTGTCTGTGTCTGTGTCTGTGTGCGTGCAACCGAGGTGGGGGAGTCCTCTCTGATCAGCGTCACTCTCTGCTTTTCAAGGAACTGTCGTCTCTCAGAAGTGTGACTCATGAGTGGCGTTAGGAAACCAAGCAGATGTTGACAAGAGTCGGCTGTGACCCAGAGTCTGAATCAGCTGATACACTGTTCACTCTCTCACTCTCTTGCTCTCTCCCAACTCCATTTACATTCTCAGATATTTGTTTCACTGTCTTTCCCTAAGTACCTTTACGCTCATACGTTTTGATTCACGCTACAAAGCAGCTGTAATCAGGATACTGTGAGCTTCTGTGAGGTTATTTACGCATCCCAGCTTCCCAGCCTCCGCCATCAGTGTACCTATATCCACAGCAACATGTTTTTTCTTGGTGAATCCAAACAGCTGTTATTAGTAAAAAACAATTTGATCATCATTTTCATTTGCGTGGCATAAGGTCTTCAGTATTGCCCAAATAACACTTTGAACTCTGAAATTTCTGCCAGTTACCCTGGTGATATACGACAGCAGTACAGCTCTGTTCCAAAACCAGGGGAGATGGATCAGAAAGGAGCGAGGTGGAGGACACGCTGCCTCTTCTCCTATACGAAGGCGGCACTGTCTCGGAATGTGAGCACTCGCCGTGTATTTAGGGTATTAGGAAGAGCCCCCCTCTGTGCTGGTGTTTACACTGGAGAGCCCTTCTCTAAAGCCAAAGTCACCACTTACCGGGAACGCGGGAGACATTGGGTTAGAATGAGAACATGTGCCGCAGATGTGAACCTTATGTGCGCCTTTTAAGACAAAAGGTTATATCTGAGTTTTTCAATCCCCCCCCCTCCCCCCCCATTCAGGCATCCATGGTTGTGTACCAGTGTCAGAAAAAGCAGTTGATCACTGATGAGTGGTCTATATATTCCAGCAAAAAACAGGACACAACATTCAGGGGTCCAAACAGTCTAGCTGCTGGATTTCTTATTGTTTTTTACATTACTATCGTTAAATTATAGATCTCTCTCCATTGCATGGTTGTTATCCAAGCTAACCTGGCCTCCTTCCATAGTCCAAAAACATGTAGTTCACATTTTCGCTCCTTCCGAACTCCGGGCCAGCAGGCCATGTTTTTGCTTCCTCCCAGCTACCTGACAGACAGCCCATGTTTTTGCTCCCTCCAACTTCCCTTCCAGACAGTCCATGGTTTTGCAACCTCCCAGCTCCCTACTAGCATTTCATGTTTTTGCTCCCTCCCAGCTCCCTACTAGCATTTCATGTTTTTGCTCCCTCCCAGCTCCCTGCCAGACAGTCCATGTTTTTGCTACTGAGAACTGGGAGGGACCAAAAATGTGTTCCGTCTGCAGGTTGTTCTACATTGCCTGTGATATGTGAGTGCCTTTATGTGGCCTAAGATGGATTGGCATTCCACGGCCACCTTGTGTTCCCTGGAACCTAACATGCAAAAATCAGTCGGATGTGACATTAATACATAAATGGACATTATTTAGCAAGTGTTTCAGCACCAGTGCGACCTCTCAGAGACACAGGAAACAAACCCCGCTGAGGCCAGCTAGGACCACAGCAATCACAAAGAAAGAGAAGCCGCCCGCGTGACAGGCACAGTGAAGAACGTGCTGGACAGCGAGAGTGTCCGTGATGAAACTTGTTTACCGTTATTGCCATTTCCTCTTCTGTTCCCTTAAATCCCAAACCAGAGCATGAATAAAACGCACTTCCCCTTTTCCAAAGGCTCCAGCTCAAAGCCTCAGTCACTTCCAAGAACCAGATGTTTTCTTTGTGTGAAATCTGGCCCCTGAGATGCTCAGTGAGTTGTGGAGAAATTTTATTATTATTCCTTTAAATTCGACAAGGCAAAAACACCAATCACAAGTGGCCATCAACCTTGGACTTACACTGAAAATCTGCATCAATTTTCACTATTCACACCCCCAGTGCTTAGCACGTGCACCATAAGCCAGACTAGCTTTGTCATGTTCAGTGACATAGAAGCACTGAACATAGTCACCCCCCATAGGCTGTGTGCTACAGTATATGTATGGCCAACAAGTACTCCTAGATGAGCTGCTGAATTTGCTATAATCTACGAACAGCGTAGCAGTGGGAGGGGGGACAGAGGGGGGCCTGGGTGGCATGATTCAGCTGGTGGTGCTGGGGGGGTCGTTTTGGGGTAGGCGGGCAGGCAGTGGCTCGTGAGCTTGTTTTGTGGCCCACAGGCTATTTTGGCCCCCCCCCCCCCCCACCAACACCCAGCAATGGAAAAATGGTAAGGAGGAGGAGACCCCTGCACTTCAGCCCAGGTAAGCCCCTGCATTAGAGCACCCCCTGCTGGTGGGGTCATTAATCAAATGACACCCTGGCCTGCAGGGGAAGGTGAATGTTTTCTGCTGACTGGGATATTTTTGCCTGCAGCCCTGGTGACCCGGTGTTGGGGGGGCTCGAGTGTTTTTCTGCGTCTGCTCTCTCGGTATTGGCACTGATGCGGGTTTCCCGTCTTGGGATGTTGGTGACTTCGCTCCCCGGCAGGGTGGTTTAGGAAGGAGTTTTCAGAAGCCTGTCAGCATTTCCATTGTTTTGAGATTCATTGTGGGAACAGCGAGCTGTACCACACGCCACCTCCCTCGTTGGCATTGGCAACCAGGGTGACGTCATATGCCACTTTATGAAGTTTTATGGGCACGCCTAAGGAGACGTCTGTACAAAGTGAAACCTTGCACGAGAAGGTCATTCTAAATTGATTTTCACCACATGGTTTGCAGTTTGAAAGAGTTGCAAAAAAATCAGCATGGGATACAACATTGCCCTCTACTGGGAGGGCATTAAGGGGCATTGCAGCGAAACTACCCTTTGGTTTGTGGATGGAAACTCTAGCCAACTCTGCAGAATGACTGCTGGGAAGCCCCCCCCCCCATTTCACTGCTTTGTCACTGCAGGTGTGTCTTCTGTTATTACTGTACCCACGGAAATGTGTGAGGGGGGCATTGCATGTGCCTGGCCACGAGACCCCTGCATATGTGTGTGTGTGTGTATGGAGGGGGGCACAGTCATATCAGTGTGCAGTGCGGGCTGCAGTCAGCCATAATACTCTACTTCATATCAGTGTGCAGTGCGGGCTGCAGTCAGCCATAATACTCTACTTCATATCAGTGTGCAGTGTGGGCTGCAGTCAGCCATAATACTCTACTTC
>JAODUD010000045.1:815997-826199 GCA_026784285.1 Stomatorhinus walkeri
CACACTCTCCAGAACCAAGAAAGGAGCCTTCAAATGATGGCCTCTGTCTCTCCCCTATCAGCCCACTTCCATTAGCACGACACATGGGTTGATTGTACACTGCAAATCCCACAGCAGTACAACATGGGGCATTTTGGATGTGCATGTATCCCCACCGTCACTTAATAATTAGCAATATTCCCCACATCTGCACACCCTTCACATGCCATCACGCATTTGGACGCGGGGTTGGATTTAACGCTTAGCCGGGGGATGGCGGCCCATGGGCCACGGGGGGGGGCGGGTCCGAAGGCGACATTTAATATCCATCCTTGTCGCTTCGCAGTAAGGGCAGCCGTCTGAATGCTCGGCGCTCTGGGGCATTGTGGGAGGTCGCTGTTAACCTCAGCCCCGTGGATGCGAGTGGGTGGCGGGGGATTTCGCGCCTCTTTCAGACACCTCGCTCTGAAGTATGAGCTGAAGGAATGAAAACGAATACAGGCAGATCCCCAGGTTATGAACAAGATCTGTCTGATCTGTCTTTAAGTTAAATTTATAGATAAGTTGGAAAAACAAAACATCATGATTATTATGAGTAAGCTGGCCATGTCACTTATAAATGCCACCCACACCCAAAATTGAGTACTGAAGTAGTTATGAACGAGATCGATTCCCTAAGTTTCTCTTTAAATTGAAGGTAAGTTGGAAAAATACAACAAGGCATAATAGTAATAATTATAGAGTAATAATAAAAGTAGCTAAATACGGTACTGTGATGTAGCTCAAGCTGCCAAACTGCTGAAGCTGTGACACTTAAGTTTACAGAATAGTGTGCGCGTTCATTATTATGGACATTATATTTGATGTCAATTTTTTATGTAACAGGCTTTATGGCAGCCTGTCTGTAAGTATGAGTTCCATAACTTGGACGTTCTTAACCTGGGGACAGCCTGTATATCACCATTTTGTCACTTGCATGCTTGGCTTATCTGCGGACGGTCACGCCGACGTGGCAATCAGTGTGGCAGCACAGATTTTTGAGTCTGTAGCCACCTAATCACTCTTTGCTTGCTGCTGTGTGTGATTGGACCTATCCGTCTGTGTGTGTGATTGGACCTCTCCGTCTGTGTTTGTGATTGGACCTCTCCGTCTGTGTTTGTGATTGGACCTATCCGTCTGTGTTTGTGATTGGACCTATCCGTCTTTGTGTGTGATTGGACCTCTCTGTCTGTGTTTGTGTGGCGCAGGGCCTTGGTGCCCCAGTGGGCACCATACTGGCTGGCCCGGGAGCCTTTGTGCAGAGGGCGGTGCGTGCCCGCAAGGCCCTGGGCGGGGGGATGCGTCAGGCGGGCATCCTGGCCGCCGCGGGCAGGCTGGCCCTGACAGACATGGTGGGCCGATTGCAGGAGGATCACCAACGAGCCAGGAGCTTTGCGGAAGGTAACATGCCCCCTCCCGCATCCGGGGGAGCGTCCCACACACACGATCCTGTCAGACTCCATTCGCCAGTCCTGAAGGCGGTGTGCTGCCATGAGTTATGGTGCTAAAAGTCATTGACAGGAAATTAAATAGTTACCAGAGTTGCCTTTTATAACAGGGTGGATAAAAAATCTTATAGATCCATCATTTATGTCTGTTTTGCTAAGGGAGCTGAGAACCGTTTGCTGAACTTCCCCCCCCCCCCACTTCCAGCATTGATGCAGTGCAACCCACCCCTCTACCAAGTGGACATGACTGCCATGGAGACCAACATCCTGCGCTTCTACCTGCGTGCGCCGAGCCTGAGCCCGGCGGAGTTCTGTGAGCACGCGGCCAGCGTGTGCAACGACGAGGTCCGGGCCCTGGGCCAGGGTGTGCGGCTGCTCATGTTCCCGCATGTCGGGGGCTCCATCCGGGCCGTCTGGCACCTGGGCATCACCGACGATGACACCCGGGCTGCCATCGCGAAGATGGGCTTCCTGGCTCGGCGGTACGCATGGGCGGCCGATCGGATCCAGTGAAGCGTGCCGGGAAGGACCCGGCCAATCATAACATTGCCCAGAGTGGACGCACTTAGCAGAATTATTCAAAACAATAAAGTGATCAGAGCTGTTTGGAGAGAATCCTGCGTTGCCATCTGAAGGATGCTGCGTCCTCAGTCATGCATTCATCTCTTCCAGTTAATCATTAAAATGAAAAATCAGCGACTAGGTTTATGTCAGATGGGCTGTACTTTGGCATCTAGATTGCCCTTCACCGTTTTAATCATTATCTTTTATGTAGCCGCACCTCCCCAAATACTGCAGTGTAAAACCCAGAGGCAGAAGAATTTGAGTTGAAATGAGTGATGCCTGAGTTAAAGGGTGATCAATACAGCCCCAAGGAATGAGTGTGATGTTGTGGGCAGGGGGCACAATTTAATACAATAATATATTTATTGGTGGAATGAATTAAATATTGTGAAGGACACGGTCCCCAATTCCTACGCCGCCGTCCATACTTTCAGTTAGAGCTTTGGAAGCTTGGAAGAGAGGTTGAGGTAGAGCTTCATGGCAGCTGGAGGATGGAACAGGACCTGCATCACCCAGGTCCTTATGAGGCCAGATCTGGAGCCAGTCACTGTGCTTCCATTGGTCTGAGAAGACCCTCCCCCCAACCCCCTCCCTGGGTTGGTACGGGCTGTGCAGCTCCTCTTCCACTCTCTCTCTCCAGCACTGTGACTCGTGTTCCTCTGCACTCCTAGGCGAGGAGCCTGACTGCACCACCTAGGGTTCTATGGCTTTCCATAAACCCCAAAGCATTCTGGGAACAATTCACAGTAATTAGATTTTAAAAAAGTAAAGTACAAATAGAGAATGCTAAATTAGTAAATTAAGGGACATATTAGCATCATAGTTCCTAAGTACGAACATACGTCACCTCCGGAAACATCCGGAACACAGAGAAGTTCTGTCTTGTTTGCCAAGGTGCTAACTGAAAGGCAAATGAGTGACTTCACCATAAATGAGCTTTGACACACAAGACCGTCACCAAGGAAACTATCAGTGAACTTTGGGCAGATTTACTCGTTCATGGTGTTTTAACCTTAGAGTCTTCAAGGAGAAAAAAAATACATTAAAAGTTCTACATCAAAACACAAGGATTTCAAGATAGGTTTTCTCCTTTCTGCTGCAACAACATGAAATTCACATTATAGGCAGGAGAAAATGGTTTTCATACCATGTAACAGCAGCTTATGTATGTCAGGGTATTGCTACCACTAAGACAAAAATAAAATTTGCCCAGTGTCTTGAAAATGTTCTTGTTATGTTGTGAAATCTAATGAAAACAAGAAACAGCAGAAGACTCTCAAAACGAGAAGCTAAACGATTTAGTTAAAATCACAAACGTTTCCTGTAGCGTTGGGGATACGTTACGAGAAGAAGGTCAAAGGAAAAGGGAGGATGAAAACTGATAACGACTTGTTTATATGGTTTGTTTTATTTAATGCTGTGGATGAGACAGTGAGATTCTGCTGTTATTGAGCTCAGTACATGGTATTGTCTGAAATGTGTGTTTGAAAAGCTTGGGGTTGTATAGAAGAATCAGTCAGACCTCTTAGAGATACCATTTCTCAATGTCTGGCACTAGTTAATCCAGTGGACCAA
Source organism: Stomatorhinus walkeri (assembly GCA_026784285.1). NCBI lineage: Eukaryota > Metazoa > Chordata > Actinopteri > Osteoglossiformes > Mormyridae > Stomatorhinus > Stomatorhinus walkeri. The sequence continues at coordinate 819,603 of JAODUD010000045.1, forward strand.
AAATGCCTGAATTGTGAAGTATGACTTGTGAGATGGATTAAAACGTGAAATGGATCTCGTTATGACGTGAATTTTTTTCTTGTTATAATGAGAAATTCGCCGGAATTTTCTTTTTGTCTTGGCAGCAATACGCTGCCGTACATCATCAGTAAGATGAGGGGAACATTCATTTAGCGCAGCGTTTGGAAAGCCAAGTGAGGCGCGAGTCCTTGGTTTTTAAGATTTTGCTGTTCACGGTACAAAATTACTTTCATATATAGCGAAACAATTTATGACCAATAAGGCTTGTAAGTACAGTAAATTGAAAATTCAGCCACACTGGCTCTACATCTTATTCAAGTGGCTTTTCTTATTCAGGGATCTGAGAGAAAATTAAAGAGTGTATGGATGGTCTGAGCTCTGCCAGAGAGCTGGCCTGTTCGGTTATACTGCAGTGGTGCGCCCTGTAAATTTGTCACTCACTGGGTGAAACAGCTGCTTGTTAAATAGGCAGGAAAATGAAGCTGCTTTTTTCTCGTGAAGCATTGCTAGTGTCCTCCTGAATCTCGAATGATGCTTATGCACAGACAGCAGCAGGCATCTGAGATCTTCTCACTAGGAAAACACTACAGTGATTTACAAAACATAATCCAATTGATAAACTACATGTGGCTAAGTGTAAATGTCAGTTTACACAGACACTATAAAAGAACACTAGTGTGAGGCGAGGTGTGAAGACTGACCCTAGGGTCTCTATCAGTCTGGTCTAATTAACACTTAAGTCATTTCCTGGAACCACAATTAATATTGCCGAGAGTGGTGGCAATTTGTAATGAATATTTTATATAAATATTAATTTTCCTCTCTCTAGCCAATGTTCATTTCATGCTATTAATTTTCCCTTCCATACCTAGTTGTCATGAGGTGTTCGTGCATATCGAGATGTTTGCTGAATTAGTCAAACGCAGCAGTTCTGTGGAGAGGTGTAAGGTTGGCGGCAGGGCGAGCAGAGATAGTCTGTAGGTGGAGACAAAACTGAGCTGGAACTCTAGATTGGCGAGTCAGCGGCAGAGGAGGCTTCGAGACGGGCTTCCAGAAGGATCATCCTGGCAGCCAGCAGGAGAAGAAGACCTGTGGAGACCTCCAGGCTAAAGGAGAGCCAGGCCACAGCCAGGGACCAGCCAAAGGACACGTGCACTTGTGCCAACAGCAGTGCCCCAAACTGGCTTTCAATCTCCTCCAGGGCTTTCTGCGAATAGCTGATGTAGAGGCTCACGCCAGATAGCGTCAGGATGCCTGTGGGAAAGGCACAGTGGCCAGGCAGTGAGAAGCGCGCTATCAGTCACGCGCTAGCATGGCCAGGCTTGGCGAAACAAGACACGGGTCCGTCTGCTTGACCTTTTTTCGGTTCTACAAAGCAAAGAGAGACTGCATGTGAGGGCTGCTCATAAATACGGTCACATGATGGCTTGTATCCAAAGATGTATCCAATCCGCAGTCAGCATAGTGTTCATGCTGCCAGCTATAGGAGCATTAGGAAGCTGATTGGAACAGAACTAAGTGCTTCACTGACTGGGCAACCTAAACGAAAGGTACACTTATATATGTTCCAGACCTTTGACCACTTCATCCCTTGCAGCAAAAACAGCAGCAAAAACCAAACAAGCACCCAGTGGCTCGAGAAAATGGCTGTTGAAGGCTGCATTTAATGAGCAGGAAAGTTCATAAAGCCAACTGCAGAGGTGGATAGTTCAAGTTGAGTAAGAACATAAATTTACAAATGAGAGGAGGCCATTCGGCCCATCAAGCTTGTTCTGGGAGAACTCAACTAATAGCTCAGAGGTGTTCAAATCTTATCTGGCTCTGATTTAAAGGAACCCAGGGTTTTAGCTTGCGCTACACTAGCAGGAAGACTATTCCATACTCTAACTACTTGTTGTGTAAAGAATTGCTTTCTCAAATTCATTTTAACGCTAATTTCTGCCTATGACCACAAGGTCTAGTATTTAAACTAATACTGAATATTGATATTGAGTATAAAGAGTCACAGTCACAGAGGGCTTAATCGGTCGGTTGGTACAGAATCTTGGTCTGGATATTTTCTTTCTGAAACAGAATTATCCAACTAGCCGACTGACACCCCAAAGTACACACTAGTACCATCTCTTTATTACAGATAGTGCATAGGTTAAGAATGTCCGACTTATGGACAACTCACTCTTATGGATGGACTGGCAATAAGCCTGTTTTATAAAAATTTGGGTTAAATACAGTCGTTCGTAATAAACACATGTACTGCTTTGTGGCGCTCATGAAAACATTGCATGGCGTCAGCGGTTCAGTACAGTATATAGTTTTATTATTAATGTATAATTATTATTATGTACTGTATCATTTTTCTGACATACAAATTGCAAATTAAAAATACTGATGTTTAAAAAACGACATGGTCAACCCATTTATACTGGCAATACGAAGGAGTCAAAATTCCCAATTAGCCATTTTTGGAATTCTAGATCAATCAAAATATTTTTAGCTTCCAAAAAGTTCACAAATATTTCAGCTTTCAATGCAAGGAGAAAATCGTCATTTGAAAGGTTTTTCCAGCTTATTACGGCTCTTTCACATTTTTCCTCAGTTCCTTGATTCGTCCTACTGATATGGTAGCTTTCTTAGAAAGAGAAGGAAGGCCACCAAAGCCTCATGAAAATACGCAGGTCACATGTCATTGTGCACAGTGCCTGCGCCAGTACAAGGCTTTTGTCAGAAGTGGTACGTGAAACAAGCTTCATACTCCTTTTGTGTTCAAGAGTTCACCAATAAAAGGGTGACTTGATGCAGCCCACGCTACGCACTAAAGATATCATGTCACGTGGTTCCATGTTCACGCTCAAGACGGGCCCCTCCGTTGTCAACCTTCAACTCAGTGCCTGGAACAAGCATGAGAAAATCATCGTGTTTTCTGTGCTGAAAGCAGCCTGTGACCTCATTGTCTTCTGTATTTGTGTCAGGGCTATTGTAATGACTGATGCTGGCATAAAAGGTTCGACAGCAACTAAACCAAGCAGGGGTAAATGATGTGTGGGTGTCACTGCGAGTAAAAAAGAGAAAAAAGGAATGTTGGATTCTTTTATCCTCATCTAATTCAGCTCTCATCTTTCTTGTCTTCTTGAACATGAAGGACTGTGTGTTTATGGGTTTGTATTTCTTGTAGTCTATCTGCATCATGGTCCAATCATCGTGGTCATAGGTGGGGGGTCAACTCTGACCCCCAAGTGCCGTTTTGCGATTAAATTCCATTAAATTGTATTTCTTTGCATACCAAGTAAAATGATCAACCTGTCTAAGGGGCTACTTGCCAAAGGTTCAGCGCAATTTAATGAAATTTTAAGCATATCATTGGTACAATAATTAATCCCGGGGCTGCTTATTGAAAAACCAGGTGGCGGATTCAACACCATTAAGTCATATTGAAAAAACTCTGCAACCTTCCAGTGTAGAAAACTGTCTCTTTTTGTGTCGAACTGAATAGCAAAGCCGATTTCAAGTGTTTTGTTTGCCGGCTCTTTGTTGAGGAACACCGGAGAGCATTAGTGCTCTCAGCACCTGGGCTTAAATCTTCAGCTTGCATCCGCACAGGTGTCTGTGTCCATTTATGGAGTCGCTCATCTCTTTTGTCTAATGTTGACTTAACCTTTCAGCTCAGAGCAGAAAAAGCATTTTAGCAGAGGCAGGAGTATCGAGATGGGCATGACCATCAGCAGGCGATCACTTACTGCAGATGAGGAAGTAGGAGGAGGTGCCAGAGAGAAGGGAGGGGCTGCGAGCCAGGGAGCTGATCAAGCCAAACACCCAGCCACACACCAGCAGCACCAGGCTGAGGGGCAGCAAGATGACGATCACCCTGTGCATGTCTGCGGGGGGCGACAGAGAGCAAGCCTGTGTGAGGGACCCTGCATACTGTCACGATGACCAACATCTTGGTATTACATATGTACAATAACAGCATTGAAATGAGCTGTTGTACAGTCAGACATTCTGGGAAATATGTTGTGAAGTGATTTTGTCATTGTTGGAACATCGTAGTTTGTGTCAGGACTGGTCCATGCCCTACCCTGCCCTCTTTTTGTTATATCTGTCAATTCCCTGTTTGGCCAGCTGGTGTCACTGGTCACCCTGTTCCGTTTTCCCCTTTTTTCCCATAGTGAAAATGAATGTTCCCCTCAGTGAAAATGAATGTGGTTCCTTGCCCCCTTGCCCCATGGCTTAATGGGGTGAGTGGATGGCTGTGTGAAACAGGATTCCCTTTCGCTGTTTATAATGTCACTTTATTTTCTTGATCTATGTAATGTGTTAAGGTTCCCTCCGGTTCCCTGTTTTTTGTTATGTCCCCTGTGCTGTGGGGTGCTCCATCTGTTGATTGCTCTCGCCTGTGTTTGTGTTCCTAGCGTCTGTTACTGCTCAAACCTGCCTCTTGATGAAGCCCGTGTTAAGTGTATTTAAGTGCCTAACCCTACTCAGGGTCAGTCACTTCCATGCTTGTGCTGTTGTTGCCCCGTTATCGCTGCTATCCTACTAGGGATGTCCCTGTTGCTCCCTGCCTTAGTTCTTAGTTGATTACCTGCTTTGTTTTTTTTACCTCCCGTGGTTCATTTTGTTTTCCGTGTCCTTTTTTTAAGTAATTAAAGTCTCTTTTTGTGAGCCACTATGTGGGTCATCCATCCTTCACTATGTCCATCCGTAACAAGAGTGTACTTAAAATTAGATGGTATAACCTACTACACATCTAAGCAACAGTAAACCTTTTAAAAGTAGAAACGGTACACTCTAAAATAACAAGTACCGTATAGTAAATACATAAACCAGTAATTTGGCTGTTTATTATCATGTACTGTACATAACTGTATGTGCTATACTTTCATATGGATGGCCGGGCAGTAGGTCCGTTTACACCAGCATCACCATAAACACATGAGTAATGCATTTTGCTAAGATCCACGGGTACAACATCAGTTGGTGATAGGAACATTCCAGCTCCATTATAGTATAATCTTATGTGATCACAGTTATCCGCCGCTGACCAAAAAGTCGTTATGTAGGCCTTGTTTGGAAAGAGTCATTACAATCGTGTATTAGTTAATTGATGGCTTTGCCAGTTTATTATTTTAGTGTTTCTCATCCTTTCAAATGTTTGAAAAGCATCGTGTGGGTGGTGGGTATCTCAGTGGGGTAGGGACCTGTCACTAGCTCCAGAAGGCTATTAGTTCAAAGCCTCCAGCAGGTAGAGTAATCACATCTCAAGGCCCTTAGCCCTAACTGCTCATGGGATGAGGGTCTACCCTCTAACCCCCACAGAAGCGTCTGCTAAACATGAACATCTGCGTGATTGAGGGGAAAAACCTTCATTTTGGAAAAGTGTTGTCAATTGTAAGGACTTAAAATAGGAAAGTTGCTGGTTCCAATCAGGAGTGTAGCTAGAATTTTTTGCCCCCCCCCCCCAAGGGGTTGCCATTGTCAATCTGAAAAAGAAATACGTCCCCCTACAGTGTATTGAGCAGAGTGGAGGTGCCCCCCCGGAGCATATACATTATATTTTTTGTTTTCAGGACTCCTAAAAAGTGCCATGGTCACCATTTCCCTCCATCTCCCTGGATCCAGCGCAAGGAGAGTCCTCCTCCTGTCACCCACATTTCCCTGATACACAGTATAGAGTAATATTTGGAGTAATATTTAGAGTAACAATGAGTTGTTCTGGATAAAAGTGACTGCAAACCGATGACATAACAACAACAATGTACACCCACACACAGACCTACATCTAAAGGCCTTACAAGGGGAATAAAAGCAGACAGGCTGACGTGCAGATCGTGACATTCACCATCTTTTTCGTTGTAGTTTGCTAAAAACAAAAAAAAAAACCCTAAATAGTTTCAAGCTCTGAGTTTCGTGTAAGAATGCCTAAATACACTGACTTACAGGATATTTACTATACCGTCAGTGTGGTGAAGAAGTGAGACTATTTACACATCCTGTCCAGGGTGTCCCCCAGCCTTGCAACCTCTGCTGCCTGGGAAAGGCTACAGGTCCTACCCTGACCAAGATAAGTAGATGGGGACGGATGGGTAGATGGATGGATCCGGTGCTGTTCAACCCAAGGGGCAACACAGGCAGCTGCACCGGCACCTTCCTCTGAGGGGGCAGCTAGTTTCTCCCTCTATCTCCCCAGCCAACCCTGTCTGGAGAGGCATGTAGAGTGAAGTTTGGCTTGGGCACTGCGTAGGCTGTGACTGAACTGCTGCACGGATGCTTGCTTAGGATAAGCAGATAGGTGGATGGAGGTTATTTTTTAATCCACTATTTATGAAACAGCTTAATAGACCCCATAAAAATATTTACAATCGAGGTTTTGAAGAACAAAATAAAATGAAGCCAGCAAAGCATCCATCCATCTTTCTGAAAATGCTTGTCCAGTTCAGGGCTGTGAGAGGTCTGGAGGCTATGGGTGCAAGGCAGGGAACAACCCAGGATGGGGTGCCAACCCGTCGCAGGGCACAAGGCAGGGAACAACCCAGGATGGGGTGCCAACCCGTCGCAGGGCACAAGGCAGGGAACAACCCA
>JAODUD010000045.1:833263-844426 GCA_026784285.1 Stomatorhinus walkeri
TGCCCCCACCACTTATGATAAATGTGTCTCAATACAGGGAGCTGACCCACAGTCATGGGTGGGGGGGTGGATGGGGGGGGGGGCTAGGTGAAGGGGGCGCCCCAGCAGAACACTGATGTTTAATGGCTCAGCCTGTCCGATACGGCATGAAAGAACAGAAAACAAAACCAAAAAAATTGGCCGCTTACACCATGAACCAAACCTTAACCTCCAACCAGCATAAAAAAATTCCCACCCCAAAAGAGGAAAAGAATGATAATCCATTCAGTTAACAAAAATATACTCTCAATGTAGCAGTCTCAAAGTACGCATACCATTAAACCGTCAAAAAAACTAAAATAAATAAAACAAACCCAAACTTTAAAGGAAGATATGCTGCAATGTTTGGATTGATTAATAATAATAATAATATTAATAATAATAATAATAATAATAATAATCCCACATCACTCTGCAAAACCGAAAACAACAGAGACTGATTTATGGAGGAAAATTTACAATAAAAAAAGTCCTTGCATTAAACCATTTTGTTCATTAATTCTCCACCATTTTTAAAATCTTAAAAATATTTCTTTAAAAAGGCAAATTCTCCCTCCCCACCCCAAAAATATTACCTGTGTCTTATTCTCTGCAGGAGACAGACAAAATTATCCCCCATTTTGTACACAATTAGCAAAAAAAAAATATATATATTAACAGCAATAACTTACCATTCATTAAATTTTTATTCATTCATTGCCTTATTGTAGAGTCTCCCATAGGAAGTTCAGTTCATTTTTATTGTACTGGAAAAATATTAAATAATGTTAATAATAATAATAATAATAACAGTAATAATGATAAAAATACTAACACTGCCCCCGGTTTGTGATGCACTTGCAATGCTACATCATGTCTAAGGTACTGTGATTAACGTCCTGACTGTTGCCGCCCATTAGCTCTGTGGCCCCGGGCCCATGCAGCGACCCCATGCTGCTAAGCTGAGACAGCATGGCGTTCGGGTCGCTGCCGAACGGCCCTGGGTCCATGGGGCCTTGCTGCTGCTGGGCCAGGGGTTGGGGGACCCCCATGGCTGGGTGGTGCTGGGGCAGGTGGCCCTGATGTGGGGAGCCTGTCTGGGTCTGGGGGGAGATGTGGTGAGGGGAGGGCTGGGGTTGCATGCGGGGCGAGGGGCTGGAGCGCGGCGGCTGCGACTGCGGCCGCGGCGATAGCTGAGGCGAGCGCACCTGGCTGCTCAGCGAGGAGGCAGCAGTTAGGGGCGCCCCCTGCAGGTGCGGGTGGGGTGACTGCGACATGGGGTTCTGCTGGGGGCTCATGGGGCTGCCGTGCTGGGCCGGGGAGCCGCCTCCCAAGTGTTGCTGCTGCTGTTGCAGGAGCCGCTGGTGCAGTGCCTGCGGAAGCATGGGCATGGGCTGGGAGGACGTGGCCTGGGGGCCGCCCTGAGGGGGCGGGGGCTGCTGTGGCTGTTGGAGGGGGGGGCCTCCGCCCCCACCGTCTCCCCCCTGCAACATTGCGTTCTGCTGCTGCTGCTGCTGCATCTGCAGGTGGTGCTGATGTGACTGGAGCCGCTGCTGGAGCGCAGGGCCCGGGTAGGCCTGCTGCGGCTGGCCAGGCTGTGGCCCCCCAGGCTGAGGCTGGCCGGGCTGCTGGCCCAGGTACGCCTGCTGCTGGGGTGGCTGCGGCTGCTGGAATTGGCCATGGGCGCCCATCTGCTGCTGCTGCTGTTGTTGTTGTTGTTGCTGGAGCTGCCTCCGCAGCAGCAGCTCTCTGAACTGAGGGGTCATATTGGCCATGTTGGCAGCTTGGCCCTGCAGGCCGGCTTGCTGCTGCTGCTGTTGCTGTGGCTGCTGCTGCTGTTGGAGCGCACCCATAGGGGGCATGCCCATACCTTGGCCCATGTGCATACCTGCAGCCGCCGCACCGGCATTCACATTGACGGCAGAGGGACCCATGCCTCCTGGCCCGCCACCCCCTCCCGGGGCCCCGCCCTTATAGCGGGAAGCGCGTTGCTTGATGAAGGCAGCCATGAGTTGCGGGTTGGCACGCAGGATCTCCAGCACTTGCTGCTGCTGCAGTGGCGAACTGGGCGAGCGAAGGGCACGCAGTAGCTCCTGCAGGGCAGCCTGAGGGAGGCTGCCGCCACCCGCCAAACCACCTCCTCCGGCCGGGACACCCATCACGGGCCCCTGGCCTGGCTGCTGCTGCTGCTGCTGGGCCGCCATCATGGCTGGGTGACCGGCCTGGCCCATCATGCCAGACCTTGGCTGGATCTGCATGGATGGGTTGCCCCAAGCCTGCTGCTGCGGTTGCTGCTGCGGCGGTTGGAGCTGGGGGGCACCTTGTTGTGGGAGTGGCATTTGTGGCGGGAGCTGATTCTGAGGGTTACCCTGCGGGAGAGGCTGCTGCATGCTCACCATCATGCCTTGCTGGGGGGTCTGCTGCTGCTGCTCCATGTGGGCCCTGGCAGCTTGTGGGGACAGACCGGGGGCACCAACCATGCCAGCGCCAGGGTGGCCCATGCCTATGGGGGCCTGGGGCTGTGGGGGCTGATGGTGGGGGTGAGGAGGCATCATGTTGGGTGCTTGTCTCTTCAGGATCTGCGCCTGGGCCATCTTGCGCTGGGTCTCAGCTACTCGTTGGATTTTCATGGCGATCTCGACAGCCGCTGGGGGAGGGCCCGACGAAGGTGGCGGCGGCTGCTGCTGCTGCTGTGGGGCCATGGGTGGCTGCCCAGGGTTGGGCTGCAGGGGCTGCGGCTGTTGCTGCTGCTGGGGTGGAGTGGCTGGACCCAGCCCCGGCTTTCCCTGGGACTGTGGTGAGGAGAATGGATGGCGGGGCACATAGGGTGGCAGGCTGTTAGCGTGCTGGAGCTGCTGGGCCTGGGGAGGCTGCGGCTGCTGTGGTGGCGGCACCTGGGGCATCATCTGCTGCTGCTGCGGCGAGTTCATCAAGCCGCCAGCGGACATCTGTTGCAGGTGGTGCGGCTGGGGGCCACCCCCACTCACCCCAGGCGGGGGCACAGACGGCACACTGGGTTGGGTGGGTGTCTGTGGCGTCGGAGGCTGGGCCCCAACTGACGTGGGGGTACTAGGCGCAGTGGTGCAGTTGCTGTTGCCCGGGGAAGGGAGACCTCCTGCTCCGCTGCCCCCCGTGGGCTGGCCGGTGCGCTGCATGCTGGCCATGCGCCGGCGCAGCATCTGCGCCTGTTGCAGCCGGTGCTGGATCTGCTGCTGGCGCAGCTTTTGCTTGATGTTGAGGCAAAAGGGCACGGGACACTTGTTTTCCTGGCAGTGCTTGGCGTGGTAGCAGCAGAGTGCGATCAGCTGCTTGCAGATGGGGCAGCCGCCGTTGGTCTTGCGCTTGCAGCCCTTGGTGTGTTGCACCACACGCTTCATCTTCTGGCAGGATGGAAGCGAGCAGTTGGCGTTACGGCACTGGCAAGCATGCACCAGCGACTGGATGCAGCGCTGGATGCTCAGGCGCCGCGAGTCGCCGGGGCTCTGCGTGGCCGCTGCAGCCTGGCTGTTGCTCTCGTCATCCAGGCCCAGGCCCAGCTTCTCCATCTTGTGCTCGTGCCCCTTGGTATTATAGCAGTTGATGCACAGGTCATAGTCCTGTGGGGGAAAGAGAAAATGAGCAAATGGTCTCGTTCATAAACACGAGCAGACAGAAAGCCATTTTCTCAGAGAAATCGCGGTCCCAAGACACCCCGCCTCGCCAGCGCACCTCACAGACGGTACAGTGGAAGCGCGTCTCCACGTGGTGCTTGCACTCGTTGCAGGTGTAGACGAAGCGGTCCTGGCTCTGGTTGTGTAACTCCACCAGCATGCACATGGTGCTCCACTTGGAACGCCGCAGCGAGGAGAACTCCAGGTGCTTGTCGCGCGCCAGCGTCAGGAAGGCGTCGCGGCCGTCCATCAGGTCGCACGCCATCAGTGGGTCCGGGTCCACGATGAGCGGCAGAGAGTTTGCGGCGGGCCCGGCAATCAACCGAATCACGAAGAACACCTTACGACGGGAGAGACGGGACAGCGCGAGTGAGCAACACTGCACTAAAGTCCCAGTCAGCCAAAAGCAAGGATTTCCTATCCATTCCTCCACCCATTACCTCATGCTTGCGGAGGTTGAGATTTGCTCCGACACCATCCTCCCCCTCTCTTGCCCTACTAAGCGCTTACACCTGCTATACCTTTGAAATGACTTGTCAAGCTTGTTTGCAAAGACAAGTGTGGCATTTTAAAAACAGAATGATGTTAAGAAACCATTCGCTCCCCGTTGCCTGCAGATTCAATAAACCCCTCAAGTCCACAACGGTCCCGCTGACAAGATGCCACAAGGCCACCGAATACATGGCTTTGTCTGTCACTCATATAAGGCTCAAAATAAGCCCATCTGCCATACACGGGTCAAATTCAGCGCTAGAGGGTAAATTGCTCCACTTCTCTAGCTCCTGTGGCTGGTAGATGGCTCACCATCGTGTGAAACACAAACACAGTTCTCCCACAATCGATATTTATCGGGATGAAATTCCTCTGAACACAACCCTGTGGTTTGTGGGACACAAATCACCCAAGATTCTGACCTAAGGGACATTAATTAGGATCATTCGGCCATTTAACATGGACACAAACTGAAACAGTTTGGCAACTTCTCAGAGATGTTAAGCAGGAGAGAGCAGAGAGGAGGTTAAGCCTGAAGCAGAGACAGGAAACAAGTCTTATGGAGAATCAACAGCTGATGAGTAAGCAATGTGAACAGTGTCTATTCCACAGTAACGAATTATGCGTTTCTCAATTGTCAGGAAGATGCTGCCAACAAAGAAAAATATACTCTGGCATGCATGCAAATAAGTCTCAGGCAATTAGAGAGCAGGGAATCGAGCCACCATAGCCATCCGGAAGGGAAGTCTGTGAAGTCTGCTCCCGTCAAACCAAAAAGGCGGCAGGTACAGCACTGACGGGAAGGAGGGTTTTCGGGGATAGACCCCCTCACGAGGAAGCATGGAGTGCACATTTGAAAGTGTGCAGAAGTGTTATTTACACTGGAAAATGTATTTATCCTTCACATCACTGGGCTACTGAAGAAGCCCGACAAATTATCATCAGGCTAACGAGTGCTGCCCGAGTGTATGACTGACAAGGTCAAGGATGCTGGTCATTTTGAAGACTAACTCACAGGAGTTAATATAGATACAATTATACAATTTTCAAAGGAAGTTGCTCCCTTTTTGTAGATATAGATTTTATCATCCAAGGAATATTATCTTATATTATGAACTTAGATCTAGGTAATGTCACTGATCCATGCATTCCCTGCGGTTGACAGACAGCCGGAACACTCGCCCACCTCCTTGTGCTTCTCCATGGTGGCGTAGAGCTTCTGCGACAGGTCGTTGGACACGCTGGGCATCCCCGGCTTCTTCTTGTTGGCTCGGCTCAGGCTGCTCTTGTTCTTGCTCGTCTTCTTGCTGTTCTTCTTCTTGGCGTTCTTGCTGTCGCCCTTGGTGGCCTGCGGCAGCGGGGCGAGGCATGGAGACAATGTTGGCGCAGTCACCTGACGCCTACAAGAAGCTAATAAGCCATTTCCAGGATGCTAAATATTACAAAGATGCCTTGGAACCAGGCTGATTAGGGGCCTGTTTAACCCTTTGGGTCGAGGGGGAGGGAACACAGTTTCACTGACTGGGGCATGGTCCCACATTTCATTCAATATCAAACCATTTCTTTTATATATTTGTTTTGCCATTAAACTCATCTTAATCTTGTGTACTTTTTAAATGTCAGATTTATGTGAAGTTTGTAATTTGACATCAAAGTATAGACATTGGAAAATGCAGTTTGGAACACTTTTAGAAACATTATTAAAAGTACATAGTAAGCAATGGTGGCAGTTTGTTTTGATTCCAGATATCTGATCAGCAAAGTTGACTACATGAAGATGACTATATGGTGTAGTTGTAACATTCAGTTGGATAAATAAGAGAAACTGAACTCATTTCACTATTTCTGGCTCCTTTCATTGAATATGTAGCAACTTTCATGTGTATGAATGAGTCACTGACACCTGGCCACACCCCCCTCCCTTTATGGTGCTGATGGGGAAGTATCTGGATCACGTTTCACCGCTGCGTTGTTCATGGAATTACCATACGAATGCGATTTGAATACGCGCTAATGCGGCTATTTAGAATGTGAATGGCGATCTTCGGGTGAGAGCGGTACTACACGCCCCCTATGCAGGTAAGGTGACATTAAGTTTTTTGCCGATCTAAGCTAATTTTAAAAACTTCAATACTACCGACAATGGACGTTTTGAAAAGAAGTCAGATTACGGATTTAGTCAGCATTTCTTTCATGTTTCTACAATAAGATTTCAGCGAGTTATGAACTGAAATACACGAGAAATATACGCAGCATTGCCGACGATGCTGTCGACCCCAGAGGGTTAACTAGAGTGCTGAAAACGCCTTTGCCAGCTTCCAACATCAAAAAATTTGCTTAATTGGCCAATTCTCCAACTGGGAAGGTTAGACTTGATACAGTGGAGCCCCCCCTCTCGGAATGAACACCCGTGAGACTCACGTCGATACTCTCGCTGGAGGTGCTGTTCTCCTCCCTCTTCCGCTCCTCCTCTTCCTGCTCCAGCTCCTTGATGCTCTCCTCCAGCACGTTAGGCCAGAAGTCACCCTCAAAGTAGGGCAGCTCCTTGGCACTGGTTAAACGATCTTCTGTGGCTTGCTTGAAGATGTCCTAAGGATGCGCAAAAGGAACATCTCATTAACACTCACCATCAAGATAAACCACACACACATGGCAACAGAGCTGGTAATATGACCAAGAACACAAAACTTGAGGTGGGTCAACGAATGACACCCTTCATATCCTGCGACCCGCTCAGGATAAAAACCAGAAGCTGTTCTGGCCCAGCGCACCTTGTAGTCATGCACAATGCGCTCAGACACGGCCTTGTCCAACATTTTCTTGTACCACTCCTGCAGACGCTTGGGCTTGGGGATCTTCTGGTCCATTGGGTGGCAGTGGAAGATGTAATCATCCCCCTCACTGGGAGGACAGGCCCAGATGTGCCCAGTTGTGTACCTGGGACAGAGTTGGAAGGAGGTGAGGGATTAAGACCCAAACCACCATCATTCAAGCAATGACATCACAGCAGGATGCCTCAATCATGTATGATGGCGCCCGGTGAAATCCACAGTGCAAGATACCATGGCGACAAGGGGAGCAGTGAGGATATCGTACCCCAGCTTCTTGACGTACTCCAGGTACCCGATGAGGATCTCGTGGTAGACGCCTGTACGCAGGTGTCGTGGCTGGAAGAAGTGTACACTGTCCAGGTAGGAGATGTACACACGCCTGAGGGAAAGAAGGCTCTAGTTCATGGGGAATATGCGGCTGAAGTGAGCAAGCTTTAAAAATAAGGTATTGAGCTGCCCCATCGAAATACAGGGGTGACAGACAGATGTGACGGGGAATGCTTTTCTCCTGACCTCTGGTTGGGCGGCGGGCAGTCGGACCCATACTCCTGCACGTGCATGCCGAAGAAGCAGACGTCGGCGCCATCGATATCCTCAAAGGCGAACAGCGCCTTGGTTCTGTAAGGGAATGACTCCGCCATCTCGCCACTGTCCACGAACCTACATGGGGGAAGCATGTCGACGACATGCAGTCACGAGCGTGCATCGCGCCACTCCCTCGACAAGAAAAAGAGGTTAGAGGGACTCCGTTCCCACCTGGCCTTCATGCCCGGTTTGACTTCCACCACCTTGTCGGACACGTGGACCACGCGGATGGTGACCTCGCCCGATTCCGGATGGTTCTGCCTCCTGAGGTACTCGTTGACGCGCGTTTCCAGGAAGATTCCCAGCTTCGTCTGTGGCAACCCTGATGTGGCCAGAATGGAAGAGGAAAGTGCATGGGGAGGGAGGAGTGCAAGAGGTCAGAGCTACATCCTGAGGTCAATATACAAACACTCTGCTAAAGTCTTAGGCAGTCAAAAGAAACGTTTAAAGCTAAAAAATAGCATTAGAACACATGCAACGCAAGAGTAACAAAAACTATTTCTTCTGTTCTCCAAAAAGTTAGTGATATCTCACTGGATGGCTAGATGAACACCGCTTTCATTCTCAAACCTGGGGCGCCTCAACCATTCCTTGTGTTTGTCAACTTTCTCCCCACAACTGACTAATTTAGTTAATTAAAATTCAAAGATATTTACCAGCCAGACGAGGCATGCTAGTGGTTGAGTGCTGCATATTCGGAGGTACAGCAGAAGTTCTCAATTGGCTACGCTAGCACACTACAGGCATAATATTAGTTTTACACCAACATGAAGATCATTTAGAGATTTTATTTGGCTTAAGAGTTTTTGCACAGTGCTGTATATCTTAAACCAAACTCAAGAACTCAACCAACAGTTCTACAACCCAACATGCACCCTACAGACCGAGTTCTTCGGCAGGAGCACAGGAGCTTCAGTATGGTGGAGGAGGTCAAATCAAAGAGTAACATGCCCCAGCAAACAAGGCAGACATCTGCAATCATGCATCTTCAAGTGGGATTTAAGTGTTTAAGTAACCAAGTGAACGGAGTAAAAAGCTACCAGAAAGGCCCAGCACTCACTTTTAGCTGCATACTTGTTCTCCTTGCGTGATTTATTGGACTTCTTCAGGCATCTATCACACACGAAGCTGTTGGGGGGGGGAGGCAAGAGGGGGGCAGGCCTTGAGTGTAATTGCAGAAAGAAGAAATAAAGGACACCAGGAAGTTGGGGGGGGGGGGGGCTTGGGAGATCTACAAGCAAATACCAGCTCACCCCGCTGGCCAAATGGTCTCGTTATGCAGGACGCAGATCTGGTGCATTTTGCGACCGCAGTCGATGCACTCAACAAGCCTGTGAAGAGACGGGCCCGGAGTGAGTCCAAAAGCACGGGGAAGCTGCCCACTATCGAGCATGCCGTCCTGGTGAGGACCCTGCATTCGGGCCACTGACAGCCCTTTAATGGGAGACGCCCATTAGGACAGTCGGAAGGGCACTTACAGCTCAGGGTCCAGCGTGTCGTTCTTCTTCCTCTCGAACTGCTCTTTGTTGATGGATCTGAAAACGAGAGGAAGAGCGTCCCCAAGTGGACCGTCAGCACCGATCATGGTGGCCTGGGGGCTAATTTACTGGTAGCAATCTAACTGGGATCTCCAAGGGATGCCAAGCTACATCAGACTACCTCTGTCAGCCAAACACTCCTTTCAAGAACTAAGATTCAACACAATAGCGTTTATACATTTAAATAAATCCAGTCACTTTCAAACAGTCTGCCCTATTATTCACACAACTGGGCACACAGGAGTCTGCAGGTTTAGAATGGGCTTCAGGTTAAGAACCAGAATACTGGGTAGGATAAAGCAAAAGACCAACTGAAGGAAGTAGAAACATAGAAGAAAAATGGAAGGGAAAAAGTGGGAGAGCAACAGAGAGAGAAAACGGAGGATAAAGGGGAGAGAAAAAGTTGTCAGTGTGAGAACAGCAATTGTATAGAAACTCTACAACAACAGTATTCTACATCCTGAAGAATCACTCCAGCAGACGAGATGGAGCTGAGAGATGGGGCTGAGAGAGATGGAGCTGTAGATACTCACGTCTGTGGCTGAGAGGGGTCGTCCCCCAGGGACACGCTCTCGCCCTGGATTTCGTTGAAACACTTCTCACAGAAGTGGTACCTGTCAGCAAGAAGCCCATATTTTGGTGAACTATACCGTTCGCCACAGTACAGCCAATCACAGAGAGGGCACCAAGGAGCAGCCACCAATCAGAGCAGGGCAGGCCAAGGGGAGCGGGCACACGGGAGGAGCAGAGGGCAGGGTCGATCGTCGTCGGGGCAGCCAATCATGATGCAGGATTTGTTTTGTGTGTGTGTAAAATTTCGGAGTGGATGATTGGTCACAGCAAAGCAGGCCAATGCAGACATCACAAGCGTTAAAAAAAGAGAGAAAGGGAGAGGGGGAGTCGGGAGAAGGGTACAATGAGTATTAAAATAAGTGAAAAATAAAACGTTACAGACAAGACGAGGACAAAGTGGATGGGATGGCAAGGGGAGGGTGGACAACAACATCAAGATAAACAGAAAAGCCAAGGCAAAGCACATATTAGCTTCCAGACAAGTCAATGGGCAAAAACAGCACAGCTACGTAGTAACAGGAGGTGGGGAGGGGGTCATTATGCACAAATGAGGGACACATTACAAAGGATTTACATCGACTTGTCAGCTCATTTTAAAGAGGACCCTTTTTGGCACCCAGCAGTTTAAAAATAAAAATGCGCTGAAGGGACAGAAGAGCCCCATTTGGACTGCTCAGGCAAGCCACCGGCACCTGCACACTACGCTGGGACGCCCCCACTGCCCCGGACATCATGTCCGTGTGGGAGCGCAAATCATCCGAAGGGCGCAACCCAACATTCAAAGCCAATTATGCCAGCGAACCGTGACAGTTTAGCAAAAAAGGAGCCCCTTTATAAATGGCGTTCATAAGCAATGACATAAAACTCCCCATTCAGACTAACATGGGGCGGCCAAACTGACACAGTCACACCGGCGTGTGTGCCACATGCAGGCCTGTACGCGGGACCGTTGACGCGTGTGCGTCGCCCGTGCTTAAAAGGTGAGGGACACTGAAACGCCGGCCGTTAAGTCATAAGACGGGCACCTCCGCTCTCGAATTCCGTACGGAATCTACACTGCAGACGGGGGCCACCGTCCACACCGGCCTGAGGCAGGATTCCGCGGGAGTGCCGGACGGGGCCTCACCTGTTCTGGTAGCTGAAGTACGCGGCGTCACGGGGAATGGTGCACAGCTGTTTGCCGTAACAACACAGGGTCTGGGGGGAGAACTCCAGCTGCACCACGGCAACAGGTAAAAAAAAAAAAAAAGGGGGGGGTCTGTTAATGGCAAAGTTGGCGAACAGCTGGCAAAGTACAACGTGCTTTGACACGTCGATATTGGCACCCTCTCTCTCTCTGACACGTACCTTTCTACCGCAGCAGTAACCCAGGCTCTGCATGACCGGGTCGATCTCCTGCTCGAAGACCTCGGCCAGCTTGGAGCAGTACTTGTAGACGCGCGAGGTCTTGCGGTTGTAGAGCCAGGCGTTGTTGAA
>JAODUD010000045.1:866228-881597 GCA_026784285.1 Stomatorhinus walkeri
ATATCCAGTATGATTTTTCCCCCATTGAGATCTGATGTGTTTTCAAAGTGTTCCTTTAATTTTTTTGAGCAGTGTATGTATAATGTATGTCAATCACAACTAAAATCAAAGTAAAACCAAACAAAATGTGTAACTGTGCACCAGTTTGAATAACTGAATAAGAGTGTGCATATCTGCGTGTGTGAATCACAGTGGTGACAGTACTGAACTGGTGTACCAGCTTAATGGGCCAACCATGGACAGTCCATGCCAGGGGTGGGGAACCTGATCCATGGAGAGCCGGTGCGGGTTTTTGGGATGATCTCTCAATCAGCCAATAATAAAACAGTGTTATAGGCTAATTGAGAGGTCATCCCAAAAACCCGCACCGGCTCTCTGTGGATCAGGTTCCCCACTCCTGGTCTGTGCATTTCACCCAATTTTCCTTTGATTTTGAAATGTTCCACACACACAATGCAGAAGTTTCCTGGGCTTGAGAAGTGCTTGTGAACAAGTTTATCTTGCAGCTAAGAGCAATAATATTACCACTCACAACTTGTATAAAAGATATTTGCACAGGCATATAATAAAAATAATTTAAGTTTGAATAATGTAAGTACTAAGCTTGCAGTGCTATCGCAAAAAAAATTGAAGCCAAAAAAATTACTTTCTTACCTCAAATTATTTTCCTTATAAATCTGAGTATGTTTGTTGCAGGGTGCTCCTTCTTCACATGTGAAATTAAGACTAAACTGAGCATGTACCTCGTTCCAAATTTGAGACATAGACTTTGTTACAACTAATGTTACAATCATCCCCGGTCTCCCCTACTCATGGGTTTTAAAAAGATGTGAGTGGATGTACGCAATAGACTGACCCAAGAGTCACTGGGCCGATTCTTCCGCTATCTTCATCTTGCCGTCACGCCGAAACTCATATACTGGCGTCACACGTATACTCCAGATGTGGTATAAGAATGAGATAACGACGATTTCTAATCTAGCTTCGGCACATCTACAAATTAAAATACAGTTTTAAATAGAGTCTACAACTAAGACTTAGTGACTAAGCAATACGACCAGTATTAGTTTTATTGCCGAAAGGAATGTGGAATCGAACAGAAGGGGGGAAGACGAGAAGTGCTTTGAACGTGTTGTGCCGCTTTATACAACACCTACAATATTTCAGCTTCTTATTTTTTATTGTTATAAACTGGCTTAATCGTGGAAGAACCCTAATCTCGGTTCCAAACAGCGCGACGCCATAAGAACAGTGAACCGTATTCGTAGTAGCAGCGCGGTGTGGGTTAATAAAATAAACCAAAAATAACCATACAGGGCGAGCTCAAAAGAAAACCACTGCAGTAATCTATACACAACAAAATACTATGCACCAAGCACTTGCACAATCTACGACAGATGCTGTAAATTCCCCTTTAATTACTAACGAGAATAACCACCCGGCAGTATCGACGCGATTGGACAAACCCTCTCTGACCAGTTTTCTGTGCGACATATCCCTCGCACTCGCTAAGGACCTGTTTTGTTTGCTCATTATTGTGCCGTTTAATAAAATGCCTGTGTAAAAATAGCAGTCTTGCCAAGCAATAGTCTTTAGCGCGTTCGAAGGGTGATGGTGGAGCCTTGTGTTGTCTGCTAAAGAGAGATTACACGAGGCTGAGATTAAGCGGGTAGCTAGCCATTCTGGTTGATTTTTGCAAGCAGCGGGGATTGTTATCTAGCTGAGCATTATTTATTGACCTATACGTCTATCGGGAACCGCTTATATCGCCACTTGGTCTACTTAGCATTGGTGGTGTCATCCGGTTCTAGACGATATATTGGATGCATTTTTGTATGGAAGTAGTTTTGAATTTAGTGCTCCAAAAATGTATTGCAATAAGACGTGCAATACGTGTGTTATTTTATTTCTATGTATGATTTATTCCCGTATATGTGTATGTATATGTATGCATGTATAGCTGGTCAATTGAAGAATACGTGTTCTGCGTTTTCTCGGTTGTTGAGTTTATGCCTTTTAGAGTAAAGAAAAACTAATCCAGTGTCTCTGTAGATTCTTTCTAGTGACTGTCGTGTGCTGGCCGTGCAAAATTGGAATGGACCCGCGGAAAGTGTCAGAGCTCAAGGCCTTCGTTCAGCTGTGCGGCCAGAATCCCTCAGTCTTGCACGTACCTGAGCTTGATTTCCTACGCACTTGGCTGACGGGGTCAGTGTTCTCTCGCTCGCCTTTACGCTCATTGCTTGACATACTGATGTATAGCGGAACCTGACTAGTCGTGGATGTGATTAGCTTTAATGATTAAGAAATGAACCGCAGTTCAACATGGGAGTCGAATTTAAAAGTTCCTATAGACAATAACAGGCGGCACTCAAGAATGCTTGAATCAAGAACAACAGAATTAGTAATAATACGACAGTTTAGTTGTCAAGGTGTGTGAAGAGATCGTCATGGTAACTGCATACGTCCAACATGGAGTAAATGACGGAATGACGCAATTAAATCAAATTCTTAAATTTAATAATTATCATGAGTTTTCTCATTTCAGGATGGGAGCTACAATCCCACCATCAAGCACAAAGGGTGCACCATCTTCATGCCCGAGGGTAAAAATGTCACTTCACTTGGTTCTCCTTCAATAAAAACGTACTCCACTGACTTTCACACTCTATCACTGGGTGTAGCGTAAATAAATAGAATGCAATGACACGTGTATTTTATCATATTACATTTTCCATTGGTTTTTTCTTTAACTTTCAAATAAATAAGGGAGACATTGTGAATAAAGCCAACACAGAGAATGAAGTCGTATCATTATTATGTGGGCTGAACCGGTGGAGTACACACACAATTACACTGCCATGTACCCATGGTAGAGAATTTGAAGCCATCCTTCCAGTTTTGTGTGGTATCACTGTTTTCAGACCGAGTGTCCTTGTTCTGGAGCTTCTGCGCCCACTTCAGCGCCAGAGGAACCTGTGTTTCCAGAGAGTGAGGAAAGTGAACTAGGTATGGCTGCACCACTTCTGCTGTGCTAGAATTTTATGAAAGAAAATGGATGTAACTACCAGGAATAAAATACTGAATGTTTCTACTTCTAGTAACCATTGTATTTATGCCATTAAATGCAGTAAATGGCTCTTTGTAGAAGATTAACATTGGTTCCTATGTGCAGATTGTTTTTTTTTTATTATTATTTCGCTAATTATTGATTGTTTATGTTTTTATTTTAGAGATTGATGATGAGGGAGTGATCGAGCCTGACACAGATGAGCCACAAGAGATGGGAGACTTTGAGAATTTGGAGGTACCGAGTCTAACCAAACCTGACTTTTCCATGTTTCTGAGTTTGTGTTTCAACGAATGCGTTCTCACACCAAGGTGACTGATGAAATGATGGATCAGGCGAATGAGAAGAAGATGGAGGCCATCGCAGCACTGGGAGAGGGTATGTGGCGGAACTGACAATCCCGGTCATCTTCCAATAGCTGTATGGTGAGTGTCTCGATGTCTGTGTGGCAGGGGAGCTGCAAAAATCCCTGGAACTGTTCACCGAGGCCATCAAGCTTAACCCATGCCTCGCCATCCTGTACGCCAAGAGAGCCAGGTAAGTGTGTAGCCCGAATCCGGGAAGTACGGCAGCGTCCATTGCTGAGTCTGTGCATGAGTCAGATGCATCTTTGCACAAAGATGACCGACTGTCTTTCCCTCAGCGTGTATGTAAAAATGCAGAAGCCCAACGCCGCAGTGAGAGATTGCAACCGGGCCATCGACATCAACCCCGACTCTGCCCAGCCCTACAAATGGAGGGGGATGGCTCATAGGTAAGCTCACACGCGCCCTTTGCTGGCAGTGCACATGGGTGTGCTGAGTGCGGATAGCATCCACTCATAAACGCATGCAGACTTCCTCCACCTCAAATGGTTCAGGCTGTCATGAATTGAATGTGTTTTTCTACTCATCACTATTTTTTATTAACTGAATCACTTGACGTAAAAATCCTTCTCCTCTCCTAAATCGCCACCCAGACAATAGGATGTCCTCGCTGCCCCTCAAATCATCTAAATGTATAATAACTATTTGGTATTTGCAATATATTATAATATTGTAATGGTTAAATGTACATACTATGTGCAATTTAATGAGTATGCGTAATAACATTTCACCAGTGTGCAACATGTACTCATCCTGGCATGCATAATGCTATTATGGATACTTTCAGCTTGACTCCTTGTTGCGTAGTATTTTATTTAAATCCCATTTAAATCCATTTTACTTAGCTGTGTATTTTCGGTAGACATAACTTTATTAACCTCTTGAGGGAAATTGTCATAGCAGTCAGGTACATTTAAATCAAAACAAAAAATTACAAGACAAGGCAATAATTATATCAAATATGTTGTTTGTGTATTGATCTGCATCTTTTGCACCTTTTCCTGTCTGAGCATCATCCTCCTGAGACCCAAGGAAATAAGTATCCTTCAATTTTAGGTTATTTGTCTTTGGAGGAAATGGCATCTTATAAATTTGAAAAAAATCTAAATTGTTTTTATTTTTAATTTCATAGCTTGTCCTCTAGTGTATAACAAGGATAAATACGTTTCCTAACGTTTCCTAAAAGATAGATGCAGAAATAAAATGTCCACTACAATGGACATAAATGAATGGGTGGGGTCTCTGGAGGATACAACATTAGCAGTTTCTTCTGGGATTAATAGTATTCTGATTCTAAATGTCCCTCAGATGAGCCCAGACATGTAGACACACACTGTCTGCTGTGCTGACTGATCTCCTTTTATTCAGGATGTTGGGAAACTGGGAGGAGGCAGCACGGGATCTGGCCACAGCCTGCAAGCTGGACTATGATGAAGATGCCAGCATAATGCTGAAGGACGTGCAACCGAAGGTACCGGGGCTCTAGGACCCTGTGGCCGTCACTTATCCACATCTCTACAGATGCTGTCGTTAAGCAACTCATGACTCACTAACACCCCTCCCCCTCCTTTGCAAAGGCAAACAAAATTATCGAGCACCGGCGCAAGTATGAGCGCAAGAGAGAGGAGCGGGAGATCCGTGAGAGGCAGGAGAGAGTGAAGAAGGCCAAGGAGCAGCACGCGAGAGCACAGAGGGTACGTGGGGGCGGCAGGAGAAACGGTCGGAGGTGGGGATGTCCTCTGAGAACCTTGTTATGGATACAATGTATCTCTTATCCTGTTTGTGACCAGGAGCAGGAGGCCAGGCAGCAAGCAGGGGGGACCCCTGGGGGATTCCCAGGTGAGCACGACGCTGCATTTGATGGCAGATGAAGGAGAGTTATAAGTATGGCCAGCTTTTGTGGTCTGATGGTAGCCGTGAGTCCCTGGTGACAGAAGGCTGCTGCCATTTTATCCGATGACGCTGCAGGGTTTCCGGGGGGAGCTCCGCCCTTCGGCATGCCAGGCCTTGGAGATCTCCTGAATGACCCTGAGCTGCTTATGGCCATGAAGGTAGGGCGTTTTCATCTGTCACCACCCTTCATCCTCCATAACCTGGCGTTACATTCATTAGACAGGACCGCTTACCTACAGGCATGCGATTAGGGGTGGGCTGTATGGCAAAAATTCCATATCACAATTTTTTTTTCCCAGACAAGATCACAGTCCACGATGCTGGTTATTAAGACTGTCGTACGTTACTGAACAGTACTACAAAATATCCCTATTTTTTAATTATATAACGCAGTAAAACCTAAAAGAAAAGCATACTCGGGATATTCTTTGGAGTGTTTTCGTTTGAGGTGGTTGAAAAGGTTTGTTGTTGCCATCCAACATGCAAACCATATCTGTGCAAATAGATTTTGCGTGCAGCTTACTGGTTTTGAAAGATCCGAACAAGCTCGATATTACCGAGGTCAAATTCATTTTCGGGACCAACTCCTCCATGTCACTCAAGCTGCTGCTTCGCCAAATAGGGAACGTGCTGCACGTTTGGACGAGGGTGCAAAAGGGAGAGAGGGGAAGAAAGCCAAAGCACTCCCTACTGTTAGTCATTATTGGTTTATTGGTGTGTCGGAACAGATTCGGCTGACAAAACAACTTCAGATGCATGTATGAGCCATAGAAGTGCAACTGATTGAATGTGCACTGTGGCACAATGCTAACGACATCTCTGTAAAGGAGACATTTTAATTGTTCACAACAAAACATCGAATTGTACACCCTATATGGGATGGGGGGAGAACTGATTTCAATCTCAGAAGGGGAAAGCCTGGTATAAAAAAATGAGTACTGATAAGACTGAAATTAAATGTCCCCTTTTCTGTTTGCTTGTCAGGACCCAGAGGTGATGGCAGCCTTCCAGGATGTTGCCCAGAACCCAGCCAACATCACCAAGTATCAAAACAACCCCAAGATCATGGCTCTCATCAGCAAACTGAGCACAAAGTTTGGGGGGGGGCAGGCTTAGTTATTACACCGACTTCTCAAAGGCTTTTAATTCTGAAGTAGGGCCTCTGCTTAGGGCTGTCTCAAACATGGGAAGGTTAGTGACCTCTCTCCAGGCATACCAGCACAGATAATGAGAACTCGCATATTGCTCTTATCCTGGCTCTGCCCTCCAAAAAGATTTTTGTCCAGAGGCAAAATGGATCAAATGAGTGTTTGTTTAGTATAACATGGCTGTTTTATGCTAGTTTGGACATCTGTCATTTAAGGTTGTTTTGATAGTTTGGTCATTTCAGATTCCATACTTTTGTGATTCCGACATGAATTACATTGTCCGTCTTTCCAGTTCCGATAAAAGCGCTTTAGGTTTTTCAATGTCATGGAAAAATTGCGTAAACGATTAAACATTGTGAAGTGGTTGTTCTGGGGACTTCTTTAAATCGGACGTTTTTGGTCGGTGATGAACACAGTATTTGGCATCGCCAAATGGATCGTACTCTTATGATTTATGTCTTTTGTTCTGTCTTACCCCCATTTCCATAGCAGCAATGTTTGTGTCTTAAGTGCTGAACTTAGGTCAAATGTAACCTACACCTAAGTTATGAAGGCCCTTTGTATTTTAATGAACACTGGCTGTGCATTAGTTATTTAGACACGGGCTGGGTTAGCTTCCACAGGACTAAACCATCTAAATCAGTGTTTCCCAACCTGGTCTTCAGGGACCCACAGACAGTTCACGTTTTTGCTCCCTTCCAGAAGCAAAAATGTGGACTATCTAAATGTCCCCAAGAACCAGATGGGGAAACACTGATCTAAATCAATCAACAGAACAACACGTTATCCAGCCAATCTTATCCAGAATGGGCCATTGTGTATGCAGGTTTTCACTGCAACTCCCTAATTAGATTACTAATTTGAGGACTGATTGTCTGATGAGTCCTCACATCTTGGTTTCAACAGCTGACCTAAAGCTCATCACTAAAATGTGCATACACACTGGCCCTTTGCCAATAAGATTGACTACCCAAATTTTTACCAATCACTACCCTCATCCATCTTGAAAGGGTTATGCTTTTTTTTATTTCCAGTATGAAAATGCCAGAAATTACAATCCTCAAAACAAAACGCAGGACCTTCTGAGCAACTTATAACGTAGATACCACATGAAGACTTCTAAAGAAAGTTTATATAGAAGCAACCCCAACTGTCCCCCAAGTAAAGTCAGTAAAATAAAACAAAACAAAATGGACTTTCCTAGACAGATGTGCAGCCGTGGAGCATGGTCTAAAGGTGACCTCGACATGCGTGCTTAGTGTCCATACCTGCATTTGAAGAAAGTCATTTTAAGTACCTTCCACACTGACTTCCAGAAACAAGTTTCAAATGCCATATATATCCAAGATACTCACTTCTGAAACTCCCACTCCCTGTTATCCAGAGGACAAACCTGTCGGGTCTTCAGCCAACGCGAGATACAATGGAAATGGAAAGCATGCTGAGAGAAGAGGAAAAAGGAGATAAAGCGAAACTACATACATGTTCTGACAGGAAGATGCTTTTAAAAAAGGGAACAATCAAGCAATAAGAATGACTTGAGACTAAGCACATTGTGTAAAAAAAAAAAAAGAGGGAAACGCACATTGCAAACTCCCCAAGCGACAGTGCACTCCTCAGAGGTAGCAGAGGCCTGGTTGGCTTGACACTCAATACCTAAAAACAGGGGGGAAAATCAAATAGAGGAAACTATCTTCATTTTAGGACCAATCAAAATGGATCAGGTGTTAAGCTTTACTACTTACAGAGATCCATAATGTGATTTCGGCAAATGGCACAGTTGTCAACCACGATGTCCCAGGCCCACAACGCCACGGCATTCCACTGAAAAAACACGAATGTCACACTGAACAAGTCCAACAATCGCTCAATCCAAAAAAAAAAAAAAAAAAAAAGCGGGCACCACACCTGAGTTCGCAACTCGATTAAGTTAATTCAGTCTACGTCTCTTGTTTTAGTAAAGCCAAACATATGCAGAACCACAATCCACACAAATCGATATGTGGACTCCATGGTCACGATACAATAAAATAATGACATATGGATTGATGAATTTTGTTACTTATTCAAAGCTTTATCTATTAACTTATACGTAGACATTTTCATTTACAAGACAATATAAAGATGTGTATTTAAAAGGCACCTCCCCGTATTTTACGAACAACCGAATCCGAAGCTTTGCGCCATCAGGGAACGTCTACCTCATGACCGGCATTGTCGCATTTAATTACGTCATAGCCTCACAATTCGGGCCCGGTCCGGGTCCCTTGTTTCGGTAGAAATACAAACGGGGCGAAACAAACCAGGTTAAACAGACTGTACCTCCCTTTTGCTCAATGTTGTTGCGTAAAACGGATTAGCCACCTAATGTAGAACAGCTGCGATTTAACAAGAAGACCACCAAGCTAATACACGCCACGGCTCCACTCTTGGAATTTCACATTTAGTAACCACTTAAATATACATGTCATCATGTTTAACAGTCACCTTCTTCACTTCAAATCGTTTCTTGCTACCGCCGCTGTTTGTGCCACTTGGGGTATCAACATCCATAGCAGCCGCCATCTTTCCGACCAGATATTTGTGAAATCACCACTGAGCATGCGCACGGCTTTGAAGTCGCTAGTTAAAGGAGAAGTAATTTTCGAACATTTTATTTCAGCGATGTTCTTTAAGTGCAACTCATTTTATTCGTTTAGAACTGTAACCCAATGGGTTGTATGGTCGACATTATTTACAGCAGTGTAAAAATACATGACGCTATTTGTTTGTTTAGGGATATTTCCTTGGTAACAATTGTACTAAAACAGATAACGATATAATTGTTGATTAAAACTTTATGGTCAAGTGAACTCAATGACCAGATCACTGAAGGTAATATCAGAGTTTAAAACTCAAAGGTAGAATTTAAGGGATTAGTAATGAAAATCATTTTTCAAGTAAACTAGACTGAGAGTTGTCATGTTCTTCCTTCCCCCGGGTACTGTGTCCGAATCGATGGACAGTTAAGTTTCCGAGCTCGGTTATTCTTCAGCACTTCAATGCGATTTTATTGCTAGTTAATACAAGCATAAACGAAACTGAAGAAAATATCAGGTTCTACCGAGATTTGAACTCGGATCGCTGGATTCAGAGTCCAGAGTGCTAACCATTACACCATAGAACCACATGTCTAAAGAGCCTACCACATAATGATGATATATTTAACTAATCTCGGTATGTTTTCAACTGCGCATTTTGTATTTAATGACGGTTATTTTTTTACATTTTCTCTTAAACTTCAGTCCATATTAACTTCATAAACACGGAAATTCTCAATGATCTCTACCAAACGAAAGAACAAGCTACTCAGCATGCACGATCTTAATCCATATTTATCATGTACAGCTACTGAATCTGACAAACTATGTATTTATCTTAATCATTGATTCACTGAATCATTTACTATAACTGTATATATACGTTAAATAGAGAAGGATGTTTTATTTAAGCAAGAACGGATATAGATTCAAATCATATGGGTAGGGCCCAGTGTCCTACTGACTCTTAAGTTAATTAAATGATCAAGTGAGCCAGACTAAACTACTGAATTTTAACATGATCTGGGGGAAAAAAATCATATTTTAAAGTGGATTTTAAAAAAATGTCATCCATCCGTCCATATTCCAAGTTGTTATTCTGAGAAGGATTTCAGGGAGAGCCTGGAGCCCACCAGGTTCAGCACAGGGTAAAAAGGATGGATATGGGACAGCTGTCCAGCACAGAAAACACAATTACCAAAGATGCATGGACTGTGAGAGGAAATCGAAGTAACATGAGGAGAACATACCAGCTGCACACACATGGCAGATGTGAGAATGAAATCTGGAAATGCTAGGCTACAGTGCTAGCTAGTAATAGTATAACCCTTCATTGGCCATTGCAGAAGTAAAAGCATATAGTAATTTGTCTCTTTGTCTACTCCATCTTGCTCTTCATAGCATGAGGATCACAGCACAAGGTCAACCATCCTGTGACACCCCCAGAACAGGGGGTTAAAGGCCTTGCTCAATGTCCCATGGACAAGTGACTGTTAATTCTGTTGAGGCTGGGCCGTGAATTGGCAACCTCCCAATTACAGGCAGTGAGACTTACCTGCTGAGACAATCACCACCCAATACTAAGCCACTAAGCCAGCCCCATAAGAAGAATTAAAGATACATATACCTGACATTATGTTCCACAGCCATACAAACAGTGGTTCAGACTGGATGATCAATATGAGTGATCGTACAGCTGTTTCAGCTTTTACACCTTAAATCCTTTCCAACTCATACACAAAATTGTGTCCTAGTATATATAAAACTTCGCCAAAAGTAGGTGTAAACTATCAAACATTTTATTGCATAAGATTCAGAAAATCCTTACCATCAACCCCACAGTTCATTAAAAATCAGGAACAGCTGTGATACTATGATTTAAGAATTAATATATTAATATATTGTTCAGAAAGCAGTTTACACATTTACATTTATACCTCCTAACACTGCCAAAACGTTACATCAGTTTAATGTGCAACTACTGCATGTGCTCCACCAGAGAAAACAGGTTGAAAAAGACAACGCAGTTTGGTTCTGAAGCTACCGCCACTGCAGTGTTACATGTTGCGTTCCACGCGCCCCCTGGTGGTAACCACGTGAAGCTACAGGGACTTTTTCTTTTTGGCTGTACTTTTGCTCACTGAAGATCTCTGGCCTCCAGAGTGCCGCAGTTTGACAGCGGTGGCTTTCACGTGGGCAGCTTTGCGTTGAACAGCTTTCGGTGCCCTGGGGCTCTTTGGGGCTTCATTGGGGAGCGCTGTCTCTCCCGGGCAGCTTTTGAATACGTGGACATCTTTGACTCTGCGGCCCTTCAGCTCAGGAGGATGTCCACAGCTGGCCCTCACTTTCAGGTTAACCTTCTCGATCCACCTAAGCAGGGAAGACAACGCCGTCAGACAGAGCAATGGCAGAATCCCCATAATCACTAGTGGCTTTGACAAATACAGCCAAGCCCTGTCCTCTGAGAGCAACTCCATGTTTGGCCTGTGAACATGTAAACTAGTGGCAAGTTGCATATTTTGAACATTATTGTTAACACTTCAATTAATGGGGCATAGATAACATAGTAGTATGTTATTACTTATGCATTAATTAACCACAAACTAATTGTTAGTCACATACTGATTTCATGTTAATTCATCACCGTTCATCTATCTGGCCTGCGTCACATTCCCACCTCATCCCAATCTCTCAGATATTCATCTGCCACCCATCTTATTGTTCCCTCTGCCCACCTCATCACCTTGGGACACAGAGCTTTTAGTCGCTCTGCTCCCCGTCTTTGGAACTCACTTCCGCCGGATATAAGGAATATCGATTCTCTTCACTTAAGTCAAAACTCAAAATCCATCTGTTTAAGTTGGCTTACTCGCTTTAGACCTATTGTTGTCTGATTATGTAAAGAACTATTTTTAATTATTTGTTTTTATTGTTTGTCTTTTATAGACTATATAAAGGCACCCACAAATAAAATGCATTATTGTTATTATTATTATTATTATTATTAAGGAATTGTGATGCATGTTTTGTTTCAAGAAGTCACTATACTTGTTACTATACCTGTTAATTCTGTAAATCTTTGTGAACTACTGAAGGAACAATGAATAACGCAAGTTAAATACTGATCTCATGT
This sequence comes from Stomatorhinus walkeri, assembly GCA_026784285.1. Taxonomy (NCBI): domain Eukaryota; kingdom Metazoa; phylum Chordata; class Actinopteri; order Osteoglossiformes; family Mormyridae; genus Stomatorhinus; species Stomatorhinus walkeri. Next base: position 878,414 of record JAODUD010000045.1, read on the forward strand.
TTGTTCACGATAAATGAATGATGAAGCATCTTTTATCTCAAATAGCAGCTATATTTGTTCATGATTTGTACTTCAATAGTAACTGGGTTATTACTAACTACTTGGGACGCATCAAACCACCAAATGCAAACAAATCAGTATTGATGTGAATGATCCACAACCTCAGAGGCATGGAGGGAAAAGTTTTCAAAGACAAACATCGTTCATCAACAAATTGTGTTTTGCTTCTGCCTGCATTTCTCACTTGCGCAGTGGAAGCAGGGGACAGTCACACAGAAGAGGGTTCTCAGCCAGATTAATGACGTCCAGCCCTGTGAGCGGGTATAGGCTGGGCAGCTCCTCCAGCTGGTTCCCCTCTAGGAGGAGGCTGCGGAGCCCAGCACCCAGGCCCTCCAAGGAGTCCTTGGACATCTGGGGGATTGCAGATGGGAGGAGATGGAGAAGAATGAGATGTAACATCGGTAGAGGACTGAAGAAAGTCACTCAGGAGATGAGCAGAATAAGGATTCAAAGACAGGGGCAGAGTGAACACCTAAAGAACCTACAGACATCTTACATGAATTCACGTTTTAAATGTTACGAACGACAGAACTACAAACAAACAAAATTACCCTCAAAGTATTACCTTCTCTAACTTCATTCCATCCAAGAACAAATGCTTCAAACTATGAGCAAATGGGAAAAAAGCCTTTGGTCCAATCCAGCGAATGGGATTGGCTGAGAGGCGAAGCTCCGCCAAGCTCGGCGTATTACGGAGCGAGTCCGTTGGCACTTCAGTCAGCTGGTTGGCTCCCAAGTGGAGGACTTCAAGGCCAGGAGCCGGATCAAAAGCCCCAGGCGCCACTGTGCAAATGCTGTTACTGGTCAAATACAGGTCCCTCAACTTCTCAGCCCCAACCAGAATACCCTGTTCCAGTTTGCTTATGAGGTTGTGCTCTAGGTGCAAAGCTAGAAGGTTGGGCAGGAGTTTAAAGGCCTCTCTGGGGAATCTGGTAAACCTGTTCCTCTCTAGGTGCAAGTAGGTGAGCTGGGGAAGGCCTGTGAATGCATCAGCGCTCAGGGAAAAGAGGTAATTCTCTGAGAGGTACAAATAGATGAGGTTCTTCATGCCTTTGAAGGCACTAGACTCAACCTCATGGATCTTGCAGCGCTGAAGGTGCAGGGACACCACCTGGGACATGCCCGGGAAGCTGTTCCCAGGGATGTAGTGAAAGTGGTTGCCACGTAGGTCCAGGAGCCGGGTGTCCGGGAAGAAGCCTCTGGGGATCTTGGTGAAGCCACGGTTTTCACAGGAAGAGTGGAGGGTCTCGTTCTGAGGGTGAGAAGAGGAGGAGTGGGGGGGGTAAAATTGTAGGATTTGAAAAGAGCAAATGATAGAGACAAAGGATTTAAGCAACTTTGCAGAATATCATCAAAGTGGGTTAGTGCTGGGTGATGTGCGACAGTATCGACATTGCATGTTATGCATATGTAATCATCACATTGCAAAGACTGCAGTAGCTAGGTTGAAATTAGGCCTTAGCGGTATTTTTAGTACATTTTTTAACTGCTTAAGGCAAGATGGCCAATCTTATCCAGAAAGGGCCTTTGAGCATGCAGGTTTTCTCTGCAACTCCCGAATAAGACGATTGATTGGCTGTTTGAACAGGCGACCTAAAGGTTATCCCAAGAACAATATTTATCGCTAAGTATTCACATTGCAATAAGTAAAACAAACAGCTTTAATAAGATGCCTACATAAAGCTGCAAATGCTTACTCCTGTTTCCAGGAATAGTGCCTAGCTCATTACTCTGCAAGCCCATCCTCATCTGCCTCACCTCACAATTACAGTTATCAGGGCACTGGACCCTGTCAGGCCTGGGGGTGGCTGGTGGACGGGCCCTGTTCTGGTACTCCTGCTCAGCCCTTAACATAGCCTCCTGGCTCTGGCAGCGCAGGTCATTAGGATGAAGACCATCTAGGCTCTCCCCAGAGAGGTGCTGGGGGTTGGCGCAGACGCCTGCCAGCCGCAGCCGGCCCCGGGCGGCCCATTCCCGCAGCGGCCGCAGGTAGCAGCTGCAGTAGACCGGGTTGCCGGTCAGGTTGAGCCCGGTCAGCCTTTCGGGGCCCATCAGGGGTTGGAGGCTCTGAAGCTGGTTGTGGCTGAGGTCCAGGTGGACGAGGCCAGGTGCCAAAGCCAGTGCCATGTAAGAGAAGTCCTGCAGTGACATGTGGTCCAAGAAGAGGTGGGTAAGTTTAGGCATGGCCACCGTCTCCTCTCCCAGATAGGTCATGGGATTGTAGCTCAGCTCCAGCCGGGTCAGCTCTGGGAGTCTGAATGGCATTAGACAAAAAATATATATATATTAAAATTTATTAGATTGGGATAATGTGTGAAAAAGTGACCACCTTCACTAATAGCCAAAGAGCATATTGAATATTTATCCCAAGCACGGGAAACTCAGGAAGTTGGATTCAAATACAAAACGGTTAGGAGGAAACAGTCATGATCATGACAGAAGGCTGCTTCGCTGCTGAGGCAGAAGGCTGCTTCGCTGCTAACACTGATTCAAGAACACAGGGTGGCATGACTTGCTTTCATTTGTAATATACTTTATATGGTCTTTGTGCCAATACTAGAGTACCGGTCATTAGTTGAGACTGCACCGGTACAGGGACTGATCAGCTGACTATTTTACCTGGTCATGACCTCGGTGGGGAAGAACTGCAGCTCATTGTGGTCCAAGCTAAGGCGGGCCAGGGTGAAAAGGCCAGCGAAGGCCTCCACTGCCAGGTAGTTGACAGTGTTGTGACTGAGCCGCAGCCACTTGATGTTCTGGAGGCCTTGGAAGGCCAGGTTGGGCAGGTACTCCAGGCGGTTGTGGGTGAGGGAGAGCAGGTTGAGGAGGCCCAGCTGGGAGAAGGCACCAGGCTGGATCTCCTCCACACGGTTGTGGTCCAGCAGGAGCTGCTTAAGGGATGACAGGCCATCAAAAGTCTCCTGCAAGAAAGGCAGAGAAGCAGAGAGAAATAAAGTGAACTGCAGTGTTAAAATGTACGCGGAAGAGCAGAGGCACCATCAGAATGGACAGAGCATGCATACAACTGGCAGTTTTACACTGTACGGGAATGGACAGAGCATGCATACAACTGGCAGTTTTACACTGTACGGGAATGGACAGAGCATGCATACAACTGGCAGTT
>JAODUD010000045.1:881697-903670 GCA_026784285.1 Stomatorhinus walkeri
TTACACTGTATGGGAATGACCACTGGTTTCAGTACTAACTTATCATCTTATGTTCTAATAAGTACATTGCCACTTTAAAATCTTAATTAAGTACATACTCTTAATTTGTAATGTTATGTTATGTATGTGTGCCTGCTATGGGTTGGCGCCCCATCCTGGGTGGTTCCCTGCCTTGTGCCCATGGCCGCCAGGACAACTGGTTTCAGAAAATGAATGGATGGATGGATTGTTTATTTGTAGTACATATTGCGTAGTTGTTATTTATCTATTTGTTATATTTATGTATGCTGTACTTGTATATCTGTGTGCTTGACAAATAAATTCCTTGAAACGTATTTTGAACACTTAGTCTTAACCCCAGCGGTACTGACATACAGCACTGTCATTGATCACATGAACCGAACAGGGCCCATCAAACAAACCGTCTACCTGGTACAGTATCTCGATGTTGTTGTTGGCCATGTTGAGAAACACCAGGCGCCCCAGGCTGCGAAAGGCCCCCTCACGCACACGGCGGAGGTCACACCACTGTAAGTATAGATGGGTGAGGTAGGGCGTGTGCCGGAATGCTCCGGAAGGCAGCTCCTGAATACTATTGCCTCTCAGGTTCAACTTCACGGTGATCTGGGGCAGGGATATTAAAATTACATACAGGCATCGTGTTAAAAAATAACACAAGCAAACGACAATCCTTACCACATACTCTGCAACACTTGATAAAACGGTACCACCTGTTTCGCAGTTGGTTTTTGTATTTGTTGACTTCCAAAGAAGGCTTTAAAAATTACATTTTTAAAACGATCCTTCACCTCATTGATAGTTGAAGGCACCTCGGTCAGGTTCTTGCCGACGCAGGCCACGGTAAGTTGAATGTTGTCACAAACACATGCCCTGGGACATTTACTGGGGTGCACGGTAGCCACTCCGAGAGAGAGAATGATCGCCACGTGGGGCCACACGGAGACCGCAGACACGACAAACATCTGTAAAATCAAAATAACATTTCGCTAGTGTAAATGAAATCCACATTCTGTATGCCAAAGCTAACACCGCATTAACATTTTCATTTTGCAACATTGCTATTGATGTTTTGATTTTAACAGAAACACTAACTTATCTTTAGGGGACATAATTAAACGCATTCCGCTATCACATTCCAACGGAATCGCAGTCCAGTGAAAAGCACCTCCTGATTTTAGCAGGCCCGCACGTTTTAAGAAGGCTGACTTAAAAGAACAAAAAGAAATCAACGCAACTTAATTCACCCGACCTCCAACGGAAAACGTTCGAAACACACAATAAAGAAATGCCTTTCAGCTATATACGCAGTCGTATATAACCGAGAATATATAAATAACAATACTAATACAAGAATCCAACGTGACATTTGCCGTCGTAGTTTATTTTTATTGACCATTATACGCGTGAAATTGATACCGATATTTACCGTACAATTCACCGATTTGCATTACGTGAATTTAACCTTTTAACAGTATATAATTGTAATTTTATTTCTCCCTTAAGTCTTATATACATACACAAACAAGTCATGTCACAATAACATTTTGTGTGGTTTACACGAAAAAAAAGAAAGCGACTAATTTATTTATTTATTATATTATACTATATATTTTCAAATGAGCAGAAACTTGACGTATACCTGGAGTACCTGCCCTAATACGCCCTGACAAATTCTTATGAAATGACCATACTGCACTTCTGCTAGCCGAAATAATAAAAATACGTGATTCCACCTGCAATATATTTCACGGGAAGACTAAAGTAAGTACCATCCACCTTTTGATTAAATAAGCATATAGTCGTTTTTAATGAAAACAGTTTGAATAAATAGCTTCCAGTGGAAACTTGAGCAGCTCTGCAATAAATAACGCTCTTCCCCAACAGGGTACCAGATATTACACTGGGTACATTCATAGCGGCCAGTCGATACTACCTCCAGCAGAAGCTACGTATCCCACTCAGTGATTAAAAAATGTCTTCCATAAAAATTATATACTGAAAAAGTTGGAGCAATAAAAATTGCACGGTGTTGGGCATCCGATGTCTCATCCACTAACGTTACTCAGTTGCAGAGGGATTACTCGGTCCCGGCGGCAGAGACGGAGGGGGCACCTTCGGTTTGCACCTCGGAATGCACAAAGAAGGGCTATACTGTATGTGAGGAAAGGGCAGCGCACCAGGTTTATTAAAAACACACACACCGCGAATCTCATTTAATCGTTCTCCTTCTCACTAACTTAAAATTTCGCATAAGGGTCGACCAACGCTTGTACATATCCAATATGTCACGTTATGTGAAAATGGCCAAAAATTCTGTATAACATCTATATTGCTAACACCGAGTAACGTCAAAAAAAGTGACACTTTCAAACTATGAGTGGATTTACCCGCGTCATGGTTTTATTCCGATGCTGTTAAAGCAGATCTGCAAAACACCTCGCGACGAAGCCGTGTCAGTTAGTCTACCTAACAAATACATCGTGACTATCACCCTCACCCCACAAATCAGCTTAACAAACAGTCGTAGGCACAAGAAAAAGGGCACAAAATGGGACGACTTGACAATTAGAAGTCCTGATTGTGTTTTACATCCTGCTTCATTGATAAAGCTGTAACAACTATTTAAAAAGATCCAATGTGCTCATTAACATTCAACTTTTCTCCCTTGATTGGAGATATACATTTTTTAAATTAATGCCTTGGAATGCATATTGTTACTTCACAGGCATAAGTAGCAGGACACCATGCCTTTATTTATCACCAATTTATAAATCTATGTCTTTTTTCAAGTTATTTACACGTATCAAAATGGGGAAAATTTATTGTTGACCTGTTGCATAACAGTCCTATCAAATTTATAGAAATATTTCCAGTTCTTTTTGTCCTCAGCAGTCTGCCTTAGATCAGAGAGTGAAGCCGGATTGGTCATTGGTCATGGGTGCGTCAGTCTCTGTGTGAGTGTCCATTAATGCCACACAATGAGTTTGTCTGTGGAGCGTCATCGTCCTTTACGTCAGTGTAACTATCCAGTGGGCAGGATACTGGGAAAAGCCAACACAGTAAAAGGAGCAGAGGGTGATGTTGTCTGTTTGTCTGTCGAGACACGCCTTCTAGACAGAGCCGGAGACATAATGGTCAACATTTGGGCCTCAGTTGCTCCAGCGTGGAGATGAGGGAGTTTCTGGCACTGCCGCAGGACTCCAGGGACTTGCTGCGGCTGCAGGGCAAGACACACACACACACACACACACAAAGAGTTAATGCTAGTCAAGCCAACATGGTGCATAATGACAACATTAACTCGGTGCTGGACCCCGGCATCAGCTGTGCCAAATTAGCACACGTCCACCACCTCAGGCAAGAGACTGTTTAAAACATTACTCCATATCTTCCCAGTTCAGTCGAGCTACTGGGACCTCACAAAGGCCTGGAAACCTCAGTGTGCCGCAGCAAGAGCACAGCGGGTACAGTCATGAATGGACAGTCCATGGTGTTCAGAAGCTCGGTGCAAAATATTCAAGGGAACTTCCTGCAGGAAATATCTACGGACTAAGCTGCCTTTCACTACGGCACAGCAGCAGATACAGCACCGTGTGTGCGTAATGCCCATTTCCTCATCTCGATGGAGACAAACATTGACAGAACATTCCCGCAGAAATGGAAACTTCGGAAACAGATGTGGAGAAGCACCAATTATTTCCAACTGTTTTTGATGAGGAGGGGTTTAAAAACGTATAAACCAGTATCGTTGCAAACACAGAAATGTAAAGGTGCACTGTCTGTGCATGCTGGTGTTACTGCACTCACAGGATATTCAGCACTGGGATGTGGTTCTGAATACTGCATGTGTGCGACGCTCTTACCGGGACATGAAGGCATGAAGCACGGCCACGTGTTCCCGGGGGAAATAGTCCTGCTGGACAGCGTGGTCCAGGGCCAGCAGATGACCAGGTACAACCTTCACCGGTTTTAGCTTCTCCTCACTCTGCCGGGGGAACCAGAGAGGAGTGGGCTACTGATCGCATAACAGTGAAACGAGTGGGAAAGGAGCGAACGCCCAGCCGTATAAAGAGCGGGGGGGCCTGTATGGGCCGCTTCAAGGCTGATAACGGTGCATGCTTGTTATGGGACAGCACTGATAGCCATTTACCTTGATCAGGCCTAGCATGACCAGGAGAGCTGAGATGAATCTGTAACTCTGGATGATAGGGTGTGAGAAGGCTTTCCTCAGCACGCCATCTGGAAGACAGGGGCAGTGCGACTCAGACATGTCCACACACACACTCTCACACATTTGTAGTCATATCTTTGTGGGGACCGTCCATTCATTTCTATGGGCAAAACCTTAGTCCCAACAATGACACCCTTAACCCCTACCCTGGCCTAACTTTAACAATTAGTAACCAAACAAAACTTTTGACATTTTTAGTTTTTTTTTGTTCACAATTACAGATTTTTGTTTCCACTTGAGGGGACTGATTTTCCAACAGACAGTAACGGGACTGGTAGCTTCCTCACCAACTGTGTCCAGCACAGCCTTCTTGACCTCATGCTCCTCCTTGTACACAGACGAGATTTTCAGGAAGGCCTCCACCGTCTTCCCTGCATCCAGCACATCTACCTGGAGGAGAAGCTGAGGCATTAGCCCTGCAGTTTTAAGATTAAGCTCCGGCGACCCTGCTTTTCGTACGGCCCCGGCCGCTTGCCTGCTGTTCGATGAGCAGCGCCCGTTTGGCCCCCAGTTTGACCAGCTTGTCGGGGGAGGGGAAGCTGAGGAAAGAAGTGACATCGGGGGGCCGAGAGGACGACACCGGGGTGGACACCTGTGGGAGGAAAGGCTTCTTAGCATACAATGAGAGAGAAGCCACGTAAAATGTCCTAGCAACCTCAAACTACTGAAAATGTGTCAGAAATAATTACAGCGCTGTGCAAAAGTCTGAGGCAGTCAAAGAAAATGATGTTTAAATCATCTTCATGTTGGCACAAAACTATAACATGTCTGAAGAAGTTAGCTTAGCCACTTCAAAACCTCTAATAACGACACCCCAGTATTTGCAGCAACTGTCCAACACACCCATGTATGCACCTTACTTAAACTGAGCTGGTGGTGAAAATTAACAGGCTTGTCGAAAGGCTGAGGTGCCCCTGAGAAGTGGTCTGGGAACCAAAGCGGTTCTTCTAGCCATTCAGCGAGATATCAGTAACTTTTTGGAGAACGTAAGAAATTCTTCTTAGTTTTCATTGTGTTACTCTTGCATACATTCTAAGGTTACATAGCGTTACATAGAGCAAATATACACTTACTACCCAGATGAAAAGCCTTAAACATTTTCTTTGACTGCCCAAGACTTTTGCACAGTACCTTATATTCGTTTCTGGAGTTTATATATAAATAATACTATCATTAAAAATAATCTACATATTAAGTGTCTGCTTAAGGGTGTATGTGCTACACCTGTCACCCCCAGTGGCCAGCAGGTGTATTGCCCAGCTTACAGTGTTCTGGGGCTTGGCTGGGATCTCCTCAGCCTCCACATCCTGGTCAGCTTTCACTCTATTGTCTTCTTCATCCTCATCTTCCTCCTCTTCTTCTTCACCATCCTTGCCTTCTTCATCCTCATCTTCTTCCTCCTCTTCATCATCCTCCTCATCTTCCAGCTCTCCTTCATCATCACTGCAGATATGGTGCATGCGTACAGAAACACGGTGCTGTCAGCAACATCTCTCATACGAATGGTTAGAAGACATGTCAGTGCGCTCAGCGTCTTAATAGCTCTATGACAGTGAAATGAAGTTTAGCTTTGATACAGACATTTGAGATGCTTAAGGGAGCCAGGGCTGTGTCCAAAAGATCAGACTAGTCGTGTTGTAACCATCCATTAGAGATATATGAACATAATACACACACATCGGTTGACCTAGATCATCTAGTTCCAGTAACATTATTTCATCTATAGAAACTCCATTTTTGGTACACGATTCTATATATTTAGCAATTTCCCTTCAGCTATTCCTCGTTCAAGCAACGGTTTTCTAGTGATGGACAAAATGATGCTTCATGAACCGTTTGATGTACTTTTTAACCCCACTAGATGGTGCTCTTGGTTTGCTTTGAGGCATGCTTGCTGTCCTTCTTGAACAGAGAGCACCATCTAGTGGGGTCAAAAAATACAGCAAGTGGTTCATGAAGTGCCATTTTGTTCATCACTATTTACATGCCACGATGCATTGTAGCTCAGTGGTGCCATCTCCGGGCCAAGTCACGTGGTGGGTACCTGAGCGAACCCAGCAGGTTCCCCATCTTCATGTCATCCATGATCTGCTTCAGCATTTTACAGCCATCCACCCCCAGATAGTTGCCTGGACAGAGAAGCGCATTTGATCGCATTGATAACACACCAAGACGGGTGAGGCACCCAACAAGTACAGGCCGGTCTGGTAGTGGTGGTACTTATGTGCCCAGCATACCATTGAGGTCCAGCTTCTCCAGATGGGCTTTATTCCTCACAGCCTTAGCCACCATTAGTGCTGCCTCTTCTTTGATCTCACCGAAGGATAGGTTGAGCTCCTGTAGAGACACACAGAGACAGTTCAGGTGACATGTAAAGTACCTTACACTGCACATCCTTTACTTAGAGCAGTCTCAACCCAGTCCTCAGGGACTCCCCAGACAGTCCACAATTTTCCTCCACCCAGCTCCCAGCTAATCAAGAACACCAAATACCTGGTACAGGAGTGTGGAATGTGTCTCAATGTGCATTGTTCCTCCAGGTCCTGTTTCTGGGGCTAAGTCCTTGAAGACCCCCAGATAGTCCACATTTTTATCCATTCCCAGCCAATCGAGAACACAGAATACCTGGTCTGTGTATGCTGGGAAAGGAACAAAAATGTGGACTGCCTTGGGGACCCCAAGGAAGTGGGGCAGGTCTGTATGGATGGGACGAGAGGGACAGTACCTTGAGGATGGGCAGGCCCATCATCAGCGCGTCAGCAATGGCGGCTGCACCCTCAGAACGCACCAAGCAGTCGCCGAAATTGATCACTTGGACACTGTGGAGTCCCTTTAAAGTCTGAACACAACAATCGGAAGAAGGAATACATAGTACCAAAGAGATAAGTGAACTGCATGACAATGCATGAAGTCATCAGGAACAGTGTGCAGTGTAAGGTACATCGCATGTCACCTGAATTGTCTCTGTTTTATTAATCAAAGCACAATGCAGCAATGTATGAATATTCATCCCTGCACAATACCTGTGCCATGGCAATGGCCCCCTTCTTAGTGAAGGTGTTGTCGTTAAGGTTAAGGACACGCAGCTTCTGGTTGGACTGCATGGCTGTGGCAAGCGCAGTCACGCCAGGGTGGTTGATGCCGTTCTGGGGCATGTGCACCTCCTCCAGGCTTCCCATCATCTAACACAGAGGGGCAGGAAGAAGAAGGAATGAGAAAGCTTCCAAAATTCGGACAGCAATCACAGGCATGCTAATGTGGAGCCCGTTACTTGAAAAGCTTGAGCGAGAGCAGTAGCCCCATCATTCTCGAGCCGGTTCCTTCCAGCGATGAAAATCTTCAGTGAGAGCGGGGAGCCCACAGCGCTGGACTGTTTGTAACACTCCATCAGGGCTGCAGCTAGGATCTGGAATCATATAGACCGACAAATGCGTCATTGTGTGCACGTGCAATGCTTGCCGTGAGCAGCCGTCACCAGCAGCTCAGGACTTGCCTTCCCTCCGCCAATACCCATGCCACAGTTGTTGAGATGCAGCTCCTGCAAGGTGTGACAGACGGTGCTCCTGAGCAGCGTATCTATTCCTTTCACCCCATCGGGACCAAAGGCGTTGTCACTGAGGTCCAGCACCTTCAAGCGAGCACCCGCTGTCATCAAGGCTCCTCCTAGGGAGGTCTACAAAACAGAGGAAAGGGCAACAAGAGGATGCTAAGAGAGTACACCACAGCGATCTCTCGCCTTCTTTAGCTAAACAAGTAGGGTAATCCGCTAACAACACAACAGTCGTGGGTTCAAATCCCAGGAAGCACGCATAAATCTCTACCCTTATATGGGTCTCTTTGAATAAAAGTGTCAAATAAATTGAAATGTATTTATTACAGCTAATATTTACTATGTATGAAAACACAAGACTAGATCTAAACTACCAGAATGTCCAGAATGTTCGGAAAAATACAGCTTCCATCTAGCAGCTCACAGAAGCCAAGCCATCGGACGCTTTCAGGTAAAGCTGCATACAGGTGGAGAGTGCAGGAAAGCGGCAGCTCACCAACGCTGGGGGGATTTCTGATCGCAGCCGTCCTGTGAACATGTCGCTCCAGTAGCAGCACTGTAGGGGGACAAATTGCAAAGTCAACTCAGGAATCAAGTCCACTTTCTCTGAAAAACAATGAGCAATCAACCGCAGAACCATTCAATAAAGAAAGAGATATTGGCTACTATGTACATATGCCCACTTTGCTTGTATTATGTTACATAAATGTCACTGTGGGTGGTGTCAGTCTAAAAAGCACTCCTGCACCCCCCCCAAAACACACCGGCAATTGGTACCTCAAACTCCCCTTTTTTCTCCAGAGATTTAGCAATCGCCTGGGCTGCTTCCACTCCAAACGTGTTCCCCTCCAGCCTCAAGGCCCGCATCCCCTGAAACTCCTCCACCTCACGCACCAGGCCCTCCACTACAAGATACATCACAGACCAATCAGTACGCGAAACCTTCTAAAATAAAGCTGTTTGTCCTACATTAGGACTAACTATAGATAAATTTCTCACCAGATTTTGCATTGTCAAACTTCAGCCCCCGGCCTTTGTAGCTCAGCTCTCCCTCTCTGACCTGCGTTTTGGCCAGGGAGTCAGCCAGCTGTGCCACATCTTCTGACGCCATTGTCACCTTAAAAAGACGCAGGGCACGGACGGTACACGGGTGTCAGTCAACTCGCAAATCGCAAAATACCCAAGTATGGTAGCATTCTCACAGATAACTGAAATACATAAAGCAAATATCATTATCAACAATACAACCGGCTGATATAGTATTTGTCATCAAGTACCCGAAGGTGACAACCGACCGTTCATTTTTCTATATCAGCTTATTGAAAGCACTCTATCGCAGAAAGCACGGGGTGTGGAGCCGCTCTGCACACAGATCATGCACATTAAATTCAATAAACTGATCATCTCAAGATAATATATCTAACGTTATTTATGTAGCTACTTAAAGCAGCGTATGGCGTAGTTTTCGTAACACGCTTGCGTGATTTTCACCTCCAATACTAATTATTAAAAACAAATAACTTTACATTTAATAAACAGATTTCACAGAACTTATACGCCTACTGTAATCTCAGGTACTTGGATGCTCGGAGTGTGTGTAGCTAGCTACCACATACACTATCAGACCAAGAAATGTATGTATAAAGTATCAAGTGTTTCAACTCGACCTGGTGCGCGAATTACATTTGACTAAAGATTGCTAGTAATGTAGAAATAAGAAAAAAAATTACCAAAATGCAACGAGGGTTTTTAAGGCCCAAAACCGACTGGAATCAAGAATATTTAATGTCACGCCGCTTTACACACTCTCTCCGTTGTTACGACTTGCAACGGTTTGACCGCGACTTTCGCAAAGGCTGACGGGAGTTGAAGTTCATTTAATAAAAGTAAGCAGAAGCCAGTAGTGGAGCCGAGCATAACATAATGATACTGCAGGATATCGCAGAACTGCAGTAGGACTGTGAGTCGTTTATGAGCAAATATGTTATCTAAAATAATATGGAATTGGCAGGCGGACACCAAACAATCGTGTAACTAAAGATTCTTAATTTTTCGTAACTGACAGATCCATTTGGTGTTATACGTCATAAGATACACTGATGTATCGCAAACTTACGGATACTTACCAGTGTCGTCGTGTGCATGCTTAGCTACACAGACTGGTTCCAGTCTCGATGCAAACGTGAGAGTCCTGAAACTAAACTGTCTATAGGACCCGGGGACAGATCGCAAACTTGAGAGCGTCCGAAAAGAACTGAAAGTGAGTACTCACATGTTGTGTCCGTGCACGGCAGTGTTATGGCCGTAGAAGTCCCGAAATTATGAGACCGTAGGATCTGAGCGGACCACTTGTAACGTTAATGTGCAAAGTTTAATTTCTGCACCGCATAACGGTCTTCGTCCACACGACTGTTTCTGTGGAAGGTAGGTGGCTAGATGGCATGCTGGGGAAAACGGCTTGTTTGAATGTTTGCAGTGTGAGTTAGCTAATGCTAAATAATTTACTAGTAATATAACTGCAGTATCCTGATATAATTTACAAGGCAGCGTATGCATCGCTAGTTATCTAGTTTACCTACTGAGTTTACATACTACGTTCTGGAGATGATGACGGAATGTTTACTTGCTAAGCTAGCCTGGGTATTTTTCTACCTTGACTCACCTCTCCGGGACAAGGGGTAGCTGATTTTATTTTGTTGTTTTTATTTTAGTCAAGCTCGATATTGCTCGGTATCTGCACACGTCAGGCCCAGTGTTGATGAAACCATCGGTTTTCTCCAGTCTTTTGCGCGAGACAGCTAGGTAATGCTAAACTGTCATCCAGTTTGTCCAAAATATTATGGAGGCATCGCAGCTAGCTAGTTAGCTTGTAAAACTGTCGCTACAATGATTGTGAAAACTGTAAAATAAACGCAGACTCTTGTCAAATCGATATATTGCCCTGGTTGGTTTCTTAAAAAGCACACCTCCCCATTTTAAGTAATAGAAATACAACTCTAGGAAGTTTAAATGTGCGGGTCACCACAGTTCGTTTATATGCAGCTAGCTTAGCTAGTTGGAGAGGGGCGAAGTGGAATCTGAGTTGTGTGTTTTTAATGCACTTTGAGTCACTGCATGTTTCTCCTGAAAGAAGTTGCGCCCCGTCTGCGTCCTGCGGCTTTAAGCGCTTCAGGTCGGACGTTTTCAGAGTGCCGGACGCGGCCCCGGTGATGTAGGCGACCTCGGGGATGAGCCAAATGCGATAGGCCATGAAAAAGGCACGAAAGTTCTACTCGTTTGGACGTGTCGGGGATAATATTTTTGTGCTCTCCTCTCTTTATGTTTCTGAATTCAAATGTCTGCCCTACAAATATCAAATAAACCTGAATTTATACGGCTGAAAAATGGTTCAATACGTGTGGGTTTTTCGTACTGGAAGGTGCGTTGTTTATATACAGCTAGCTACCGTGACTGCGGACCTGGCTTGGCAGCACAAACTTAACATGTATTTTTGTCGATCAGAGTCGATCGCTGACGTTAGATAGGGCATGTGTTCATTTCATACATGAAAAATAACAAAAGCTCTTTCTTTACCCTGTGCAGTAATGGATTTGGAAAGACAGAGGCGCAAGGAAGAAATACAGAAAGCCCTTGGATTTATACAGTAAGAAACTCTATTTTGGCCAGTTAGCAAGTTACTTAGTCTATTGTGATAGTTTTACTGCGTCTGGATACAATTATAATCCTATTTGTCATCCATGCATTTTGATAGTATATTTGTTTCTTTGTACTTAGAATGCTTTGATAGCACTTGGAGGGAAACAATTTTTTTGTAATGCTAACTGTTTGTCTCACGTGCCAGGTCGTCTTTGCCTTATCCGGAGCCTGAAGGCTATGAGGTATTTTTTTTAAATTACCGAAGAATCTTCGTTTTCCTAATTATGAACATTTATTGTGTTATTGTGGCTTACAGAGGATCCTGCAGCTTGTTACTTTTCAGCATCAGAAAACTTTATTATCCTCGAGGGAAATTGTTTAATCGAGAATCTGTCAGCAATACTAAACAGTTTGTTTTGTACAGTTTGGGTTGGACTTAAAATGTTTTGGGTGAACTTCATACTAATTGTAATTTCCTATTCTTTCATCTGCATCTTGAAATGTTTAGTAATGGTTTCACCATCCATTCCTTTCCTTGCTTGCCGTAAGCGATTCCCTGACATCTCCCTTAGGCGTTCCTGACCCAGCTAGTTTGCAATCTGCTCGACGAGGGCAACGCAGTCTTCCGTGATGGAGATTGGAGGGATGCGACGGTTAACTACAGCGAGGGGATCAGTGTGGCGCGCTACGCTCAAGCTGAGGCCTTGATCATCCCCTCTGCACTTCTGGAGAGCCTCTATGTCAACAGGGCGGCGGCGTACTACAACACCGTGAGTGTTTCAGTGTCAGCAGCCATTGTGGCGCCATTGTGACAACACATGGGTTTGTTCGGTAGCAGCATCAGCTTCGTTTTTCTTTTATTTTGATACCATTTGACATTTTGCATCACAGGCAAGGATGCAATGTTTGTCCTGTATCTACTGTAGTATTATTTTGACTTTTATACTATTTAAATAATGCTTTTATATTCCAGACCCTGAATTAAATTTCCCCGAAGTGTGTGTAGGGTTTTTGCTGTGTTGTCGTCGACGACTTGGCCGTTCTCTGTTGTAGCGCCATGTCTGTGTCCTTCACACTTTCAGACAGACTATGAGAGGGCTCTTCAGGACTGCGAGAGTGCCCTGGCTGTCTGTGAGGGGAGCCGCAGGGCAATGTACAGGAAGACCCTGTGCCTGCAACAGATGGGCCGGCTGAGGGAAGCTTACGAGTGTGGGACAGCCTGCCTGCTCATCGCCCCCCATGTGAGAGGACAGGGATGGAGTAGGGGGACAGAGTTTACCAGCCGAAGTGGTCGTGTTTTATTTAGTAAAGAAACACCCTTATCAACATAAGGATTGATAAATTTTCCATTTTGTGGGAAGTTAAGCTGGTTCTGCATGGGATTTAATGGATTTTGCAACCCTAATCAGCATAAAGTAAAGATGCAACTTGGATAATGCTTGTATGTAATATTTAAAGGAGTTCACCCAAACATGTTTTTGTAAACATTTGTGTATTAATTCCTTATGCATCGATATTCGTGTGTGGGTGTTCCTTTCCAGGACAAGCAGGTCAGTGATCTGGCCCAGGAGCTCGCCACTAAACTGGGCCTGAAGATCCGTAAAGCCTACGTCCGTCCGCAGGTACCAGCACTCCCCGTCCTGAGGTCCCTGGATCGGTATCGTAGCTCACACGTGTTTATATGCGTGTCCTGTGACTCTTCACAGGCCGAATCCGTCACAGGTGGGGGAGATAGCAATGGGGACACCGACAGTACTGAGGAGGTAAAGGGGGACGGGGGTGCCTGACTTGCAGACAATGGGGGGGAAAAAATCTTGTATATTTCCAGGTGCTAATGCTCAAGAGTTTTTTTTTTAAATTTCTCTCTCCAGATATCTGCTAATGGCCTGGAATCTTTAAGTGACATCAGCTCAGGTACCCTGTTTTATATGTGATTTTCTTATGGGCATTTTTAATTACTTACATCTGCGTTCTGATTCTATCTGCGCTTCCTCTCATATCTTCTTGTCCTGATGGACGCTCTCCCTCCCTCCCTCCTCCCATCAGCCGGCATATCCAGTGTTCAGTGCATTCCGGCCCCACTGGCCACGCCCATCCCCGTCAGCGACGACTCACCCTCTCCCACCAAGGGCCTCACGGTGCCCCAGGATTCCCCCGAGAGCCCCAACCAGGGCACACCTCGCGTGCCCTTCTCCGTGCCAGTGTCGGAGCACCTGGCGCAGTGTGAGGTCATCGGAGGGGAGATTGATGGGCTGCTGGACTGCATCCCCAAGGGGGCTGAGGTCAGTGAGGTGAGTGAATACAACAAGTAAAAAAAAAAATACAGTTTTGGTAACTGCATTTATCACCTAAGATGAACAGTATAGTTCAATTCCATTCAAACAAAGGGTATTTCTTAATACAAGGAAAGCAAAGATTGTACTTGTGGTCTTGTTAAGACTGATCTTGCCATCTTACAATAACAATTGCATTGAATCATGGGATTGCTCTTGTTTGGTGAGAATGCAACCGATGTATCCTTAATATTAGGGGCAGGACAAGAATGGCATCCAGGGATTTTTACTGTCCTCTGTACTTATGTTCTTGAATATTGGAACTGGTAATAGAAGATGATGTAAAACGAGTAAGCTAGAACGCGAGTATGGTGAAGTACACATATTGAAAAAGACACAGATCCTGAAATATGCTGTAAAGATATGGAGGTTTGAACGTCTCAACGCATGGTGAGGTCATGTGACAAGTCCCATGCCGGTGATGCAGCCCACCCAACAGTAGATCAGACCCCTGCCTGTTCTCCCGCTCTTTCAAACAACTTCTGTCCCCCAGTTCCCTCCGCGACGCGCTGGTCCATTTGCTGTCCCTCCCAGGGAAAGTCCTGCAAACTCATGAAAGGATTTTATTCGCAGGCTGAAAGAATAATTTAGCGCAGTGATTCTGAGCCCTGCGGCGGCCGGTCACAGCGCAGGCTTCTCCTCCACATGTCCCCAATTTGAAGATGATGATCTATTTTTGATCCTTTAAAATCCAAAATAAATTCAAGGCCTGTTTGAGTTTTTCTTTCGTAATAAAATCTCACCCAGTTAAAAGGGTCAGATTAATCTTTAAATGGTTCCATTACTCTTTATTGTGTTTGTCTCATTTCTGCCTTCCCTGTCTTCTCTCCCCAGTCTTCTCCAGTCCAGGGTGCCATTCCCACCAACCTTCCCAACACGGCCGTTGGCCTGCGGCCCCCCTACTCTTCTAACATACCCGCTTCATCACCCCAGCTGCCTTCCCCCTTTTTCAACTCCTCCGTCAGCACGCTCAACTCCCTGGAGAGTTTCTCCACCCCCAGCACAGCCGATGGCTCCAGTCAAGTTCTGGATTCCGTGGACACCTTCTCGACTGGGGCTGGTGGGGGAGGAACGCTGGACTCCTTGTCAGAGTTCACTCTTCCTGGTCAGTTGACTGATGGATGGATAGATAGATGGATGGATGTGGTGGCCTGTTGGGGGTAACCGAGAAGAGACTTGTCCCCAACTTAAAAAAAATATCGTATACAGGTGCTCCTTGCTTTGCGGTGGTTTGACTTATGGTATTTTGATTTTAGGATGCACATTCATTAGTCATGAAATTTGACTTTTGATCTGTTCACGCACCAGCAATATGCCATATGATACTTCTGATTCTTGCCAATGGCAGCAGCCATGTTTCCAGTCTCTCATGATCACGAGCTTTAACGTCTCATGCAGTCTTTCACAATGTATCGTTTGGTGTTAATGTTCTGTCTTTAGCCAAAATTTCCCAAGCCTATCAGGTCCACTAAGCACCCAAGATTGTCGTGTCATATACCGTATTCATGTTTGACGCGCAATATATGCAGTGGGTTCAGAAACGTAACCCTATCAAGGAGTGTCAGGGAGCATCTGTACTTTGGTGCAATTTGGCTAAATTATTGGTTTCATGGTAGCTGATGCTATATTAGTCATGTACGTAGTAAGGAAGACTTTGTGTTTTATGGCTCTGCTTCATATAATTAACCCTCATGACCAGAGGCAGTGATCGGTTTGATCTTTTCAGTGTGGTGTTTCATCAGTGGTCAAATGCAGTCATCAGAAATATCTGTACTAAGCTAACGGGGGGTTGTTTCATGAAGTTACCTCTTTAGTAAAAGTTTCCATAAAGGTTGAGAAAGTGACGTAATAGAGTGAATATATTGATGTCGCATTGTCTGTTCTGGTCTTTAGTCTGAAAAGATTTGTCTTGTGCTATTAATATTCTAATCCTAGCTGTTTGTGTTTTGAAAGTCTAACAACTCAAATTCAAGGTCAGGAGCTTGCTAGTTAGAATACTGTTAATTTAGCACTTACGTTGTCGAAGTCACAAGTCTAGTTTCTTTGCATTCTTTTGTAGACGTTAAGGTTCTTTGTTTGGAGTGCCATGCAGTTGTCATGTTGCAGTCCTCTTCGGTCTCATTCTCGCATGACAAGATAACAGGCAAAATGGCATCTTTCAGGCCCTTTCTCTTTGCACCAATCATCTTTCCTCTTTCGCTTTACCTCAGGAGGAAGAGTCTCGCACAGTTTCATCCCCGGGCTGCGGAATACAAAATCTCCCCATAGCGTAAGTGATGTCAGTCTGAAAGACTTTATAGATGCTGGTAGCTGCGTGTTTGCCCCATCATCATCATCATCATCATCGCTGTGTTGGTCGCGGTGGCAGTGTGTCGATGGCCTTTCCAAGGCTTTAGATTCATTCTAGGTTGTTCTGGGGAATCCGCAGGCATTCCCAAGTCGCCTGGGAGATATTATCCCTCGTTATTAAGCTTAGAAGTCCTGTAGAAAAAGTCTTAGGCAGTCAAAGGAAATGTTTTATGGATCTTTATCTGGGTAGTAAATGTACTTGTGTTCAGAACAAAAAACACAATTTAACATTAAAACATTTTAAGAGTAAAACAATAAAAACTATCAAGAATTTCTCCTGTTCTCAATAAAGTCACTAATATTGTTGGATGGCTAGATGAACACCGCTTCAGTTCCCAAACCTCTCCTCTGGGGCACCTCAGCCATCCCATGTTTGTTAAATTGCTCAGTTAATTAAGTGTAAAAAAGGTCAATGAGGCATCGATGATCCAAAAATGGTGCGCTAATGATCATGTCAAAAATACTCAGGTGTTTTGAATGGTTGCTGCAAATACTGGGGTGACTTTGGAAGTGGTTTTGAAATGGTTAAGATCACACCCTTTGACAGACATTAAAATCATAGTTTTGCACCAAAATGAAGACTATTTAACTGCCGAAGACTTTTGCATAATAGTGTACCTGATTCATTTAAACTGCGTTTTTAATTTATTTTGAGCTGTTAAAATGGTTGGAGAGCACATGTATGAGCTGAAACCATCAGGTTACTTATTTAGTGGCATGTCTCTCTCTCCATGCAGAATGGCCCAGTCGGCTCAAACCTCTCCCTGCTGTCCCGCAACCCACTGGCTGCCACCCACGAGTTCCGTCAGGCTTGTCCAGCCTGCTACAGCCGCATCGGTAATGCGGCCCTACTCCGCCCACCTGCCCCTCCCAGGCTAGCATGTTACTTTAGCGTGTAGCAGGTGCTGTGGGTAATGCGGCTCTACTCCGCCCACCTGCCCCTCCCAGGCTAACATGTTATTTTAGCGTGTAGCAGGTGCTGTATGTAATGAGGCACATCCTGCATTTAATTTCAGACTGGGTACTCGACAGCAATGCCGTCAGGGGTGAGGGAGGGGCAGAGAGACCCTGACAGACTGAGGGGCCCCAGCACTTTATTGGGGCCCCTGAATACGAAAAATAAGGGTCCAAGGTGATGTTTTGTGAGGGGAGGCCCAGAATTTCAATCTACATCCCCGAGTGCCATCATTGGGATTCAAACTAGCATCCTTGCATCCAGGCAGCATCCCCCCTCTTCCCATCCCTGGCCCTGGCATCCGGTAAGCAGAGTGGGCCCCTTGGCAGTTTCAGCATCCCTCTCTCCGTTTCCGCTCAGGCCCGCGGGTCATGGACTACAAGTACCAGCCAGAGGCGGCGCACCGCTGTAAGCGAGACATCCTGCTATGCCGGCTCAAAGACAGCGAAGACCCCACCTGGAAGAGGGTGCGGCCCCGCCCCGCCCGCAACAACTTCCTGGGGGCGTTTGTGCTCTGCAAAGGTATAAAGAGAGAGAAGCTAAAGTGCTCTGCCTCCCAGCTAAGCTAGAAGCATCAAGCCGGTTCAGGTTATCATGCTGCTAGTTCCTCACTAATAATAATTTATTTAGCCATCAGCTCTTATAAGATCACTCTGTAGTGGTGTGTGAATGCCATGTCTGCCCCCCTCCACTAGGAGGCAGTGTTGCATTAATGTTGTCCCTTATAATCCCACCCCACAGAGGTGCAGGAGCGCCAAGAGTGCAAGTATGGAGAGAATTGCACGTTTGCCTACTGTCAGGAGGAGATCGATGTGTGGACGCAGGAGCGGAAGGGCGCTCTGAGCCGGGAGCTGCTTTTCGACCCGCTGGGCAGCACCGAGAGGCGGGCGCTGAGCGTCACGCGGCTGCTGCAACTGCACATGGGCATGTTTATGTTCCTCTGTGAGGTACGCATGTGCTCGCGCACACGCAAACATACACCCAGGTTTGTAATTATCTTTGGGTAGACTCTCCATTCATTTCTATGGGGAAGACGACATGTTCCCAGCATGATGACCGTAACCCCTACCTAACCTTAACCATAAGTAACCAAACAACATAGGAGACTCTAGGCATTTTCAGTTTCTTGATTGCGATCACAGATCTTTGCGTGGGCCTGAAAAATGGTCAAAATAACTGGCTTTTATTGCACTGTGGGGGACGTTTGGTCCCCACAATGTGATATAAACTTAATCCACACACACACAAGCATGTGCTCATGCACACGCGTTATACACCGCCACATACCTACACTGCACTCCTCTCGCTCCCTCACACACACACTCGCACTCTCTCTCACACTCAACTCATTCACACTCTCTCTCACCTTCCCCTCTCCAATAGGAGTGTTATGACAGCAAACCTCGAATCATCAGCAAACGGAGCAAAGAGAACCTTGCAGTCTGCTCCAATCTCACCGCCCGGCACCCATTTGATGACAACAAGTCAGTCTTCCCCACCGCGTCTGTCTCTCTTCCACTGAAATTTACTCTGAATCGTGCCTTAATGGCCCTCGCCCCGTTTAACCTCCCCGGATGCTTGCTCTCGCAGGTGCCTGGTGCACGTGGTGCGCTCGGCCAACGTGCGCTACAGCAAAGTGCGCCCGCTGCACCCGCTCTGCCAGTTCGACGTGTGCCGCCACGAGGTGCGTTACGGCTGCCAGCGGGAGGACAGCTGCTCCTTCGCCCACTCCGTCATCGAGCTGAAGTGCTGGGTGCTGCAGCAGGACACCGGTACGTGCACTTGCACGGACGTGTGCTCTTGACCGTCACTGCGGCAACAGGAACAAAAGGCTCACCGCCATCACGCCACTGTTTTGGATTAAAGGGGAAAATCGGGCCGTACCAATATAGCAGCGTTATGAACAGCAGCTTCTATTGGATGTTCAGGCAGTTGTCTCTAATGACCCTGCTTCTGATTGGCTCTAAGCTCTATGTGTTACCTCGGCAGGCATCACGCACGAGGAGATTGTTCAGGAGTCAAAAAAGCACTGGCACCGGCTGGAGCAGAGCGCGCAGAGGCAGAAGGTGACGAACCGTGACGGGCAAACTGGCAATCTTTTTTTTTTTTTTTTTTTTTTTCTTTCACCCCACAAGGATTCCCTAATGTACTGTCGTTAACATTGCTCTGCCACCGGCTCTGATCCGCAGCCTCTGCACATGCCAGCCCCGGCCAGTGTGGCAGGAGGTGGGGGAGGCGGAGGCGGAGGAGGAGGAGGTGGCGATGCCATCGGAGGAGGCGGAGGTGGCGGCGGACGAGCTCGCGGGCTGAACCTGAAGATGAAGTTTGTGTGCGGCCAGTGCTGGAGGGACGGCCTGGTCAGCGAGCCTGACAAGGCGCTCAAGTACTGCACCGCCAAGGCCCGGCACAGGTAGGAGGCGGGCTCCGGGCCTGGGGGGGGGGGGGGGGCAGGGTAAAAAAAAAATGGGTCCCAAACTGTCCTCCCGCATCATTCGGTAGGTAGCATGTGGCTTGCTGGCAGGACAAGGGAACCAATCAGAGAGAAGCTTGACCCTTCCCACTTTCCATTCCCTCACCTTGTCTCTTCCCGCTGTCCCCTCCAGCTGGACGAAAGAGCGCAGGGTGCTGCTGGTCAAGTCCTTTGAGAAGAAGAAGTGGGTGGTGGTTCGGCCGCTGCCGTTCTCCAGGAGCTACCCGCAGCAGTATGATGTGAGCCAACCACAGTTCATGCTTTTGCAACTTCAGTACTACATTGATGATGTAGGGAAGGGTACGTTGCCAATGACCAATGGGTTTTGACAAAAAATATCATTGCAATTTCGGATTTGCAATTTATTTTGCACAGTTACTTCAGACATAAATCTTCTGTTTTCAGCACAGTCCCCTCAGTTCTCTGTTTGGTTTATGCTCATTATTTTTTTTTTTTTGTTTTGTTAAAACCCATTGGCCACGGGCAGTGTAACTTTCCTCAGGTAGCTAGTGAAAACCGAAATGCAAAATCGCAACCTGAACATCACAAACTCGGAAACTAGGATTCATAAATGTTAAATGCGGATTGTATTCCTGAAACTTAGGCAGAAATGACAGGCACGCATTTGCAACTCCTGATTACCATATCAGGATTTGCGTTTCATAAAATTACAATATCGCTGTGACATTTAAGTGCGATTGCTTTAGACATAAATCTACCTCCAAATCTGTGTCCCCATTCAGATGTGCGTCCACGTCATGAAGCAGAAGAAATGTCACTACATCGGGAACTGCTCGTTCGCCCACAGCCTGGAGGAGAGGGACGTCTGGACCTACATGAAGAACAACAACCGTGAGTCGTCTCCCCCCCCCGCCCCCCACCATTTAGTGACGGTGATAGACTGTGCTGCAGCAGCTCCCAGCTAATCCCTAAGCCAAAACTCCAGATACACATACCAAAAACAAAGAATAACCTCTTTTCTGGAAAAAGCAGGGCAAGAGCTATGCTGTGACCTTGTTTTTTGTATTATCTGTCAGCATTCGTACATTGCTTGCCCCTTTATTCCAGAAAATAGGGTTAGTCATTAGGTTTGGTTCACATGTTCACTCCCGATTCCTTACACAGGTAGTGCACTGCATAGGGAATGAGCAAATCAAAACGGTGGTTTCAGGCAGCGCACTCCGCGATGCTCCGCGTCTGTATCCTAGCAACCTTTGACATCTAACATTTGGAGGTGGCTAAACACAGCGACTTAAAGAGGATGAAGGACAGGAGGTGCACTTGAGTGTGTAGGCCTGTCAGGGATTCAAATTATTGAATTATTTAATTTTGAAATGTCAGCTTCAGGCTTAACTAGATCACTAGTTAATTTTTAAAGATGTGCTCACATTAGTTGCAATAAACTTGCTCACTTGCGCCATCTTTTTTGTGTTCCCAGCTGTCAGGTGTCGCCGTTACATTTCACCATGTATATAGGCAGCAACATAGGGTACATTGTTCACTAGTTTTCAGTGCATTATGGGTATTTATACATAGTGAGTCAGATTTTTCTTTGAGAACTCCCAACTGCACAGCATTACAACAGAAGCATCATTTCAGCTTTGGCTTTTTCGCCTTATTTCAGTGCGGGACATGCAGCAGATGTATGACATGTGGTTGACGCTGACCAATCAGAATCGTCACCCGGATGGCACCCTGGTGACTCCGCCCCCAGAGGAGAAACACATTGCCTTGCCGACGGACTACGCGGAGCCAATGGTGAGTCATCGGCAGGGGGGATTCTCTGTCCAGGCCTGAAGGAGACGCGAGCCATTGCCTTGTATATTATGGTGAGAGCGTGAGCCGCCTCAGACCTGCCGTATCCTTCCAGAGCGGCTTCCACTGCCGCCTCTGTGGCAAGCACAGCAACAGCGAGCGCCAGTGGCAACAGCACATCTCCTCGGAGAAGCACAAGGACCGCGTGTTCAGCTGCGAGGCCGAGGACGAGGGCCTGGCATGGAAGCACCGTTTCCCAGGGCCCAGGTTCACGCTCTGTCCCAGGTAAGAGGATCTCTGAGTACGGCTTGTGCCGCGGCAGTCCCTCGCTCTCAGTGACCCCCACTACAACAAGGCGCTCTCAGGTTACGGTTAGACGGAGGGAAAGGGAACGTCTCTGGCATCGGGTGTTATCGACTGCCTCTCGTTCAAGCAGAATGTCGCTGTGATCGTAGCTGCTTTTTCTAGCTGTAATTGAAAGATTGTTGCTGGTTTGAATTCCTGACCACTGAAGTACCCTGACCAGCGTACCAGCCCCAAGCTCCGCTCCCCAGGCGCTGAATTATCTGGCCCCTGCTATGCCACATACAGTCAGATCCATAAATATTGGGACATCGACACAATGCTAACATTTTTGGCTCTATACACCACCACAATGGATATCAAATGAAAC
>JAODUD010000045.1:903770-940222 GCA_026784285.1 Stomatorhinus walkeri
GGGTTTCATCCCTGGTGATGCTCTGCCAGGCCTCTACTGCAACAGTCTTCAGTTCCTGCTTGTTCCTGGGGCATTTTGTAAACCATTGGTGAATACTGATGTGTAAATTCAAATATAAACTTAAATAACAAAAACACAATACAGCTTGTAGACAATAACTTAAACTTGGCTTGGTGAAATGCTGCCATACAGGATTAGATTTTTTTCTTACAGACATCTGACAAATTATTCGAATCTCTGCTGATTTTTAACTATTAAACTGGGTCTGTGAGCCCACCAACAGGCACACGAAACTCTGTCAGAATCAATGATCCTTAACGTTACCCATAAGCTACAGTTTGTTGAAAGCTCATCATCATTATGCCAGTTCCCGACAGCGTAATTTGTGTTCTCTTTCAAAAGCGCTCACATTTTCTTTTAAAGCAACATTTCATAACAAACCAGTTAAATAAATAGGGCTTTGAAAGATCAGAATTTAAGCCTTACCGTTTTCTCCCAGGACTCTGGCCAGGGCCCCTGCACATGGCAGTATGGGTCACGGTTTTCCCAGCAACAATAACACTGGGCTGCCCGCAGTAAATCGGCGTACTACACAAGGATATCGGCCGATACATTAATAAATGCCAAATATCGGCCCGATATATCGGCCGGCCTCTAGTTTCCAGTATCTCTAATGGGGAAAATACGCTTTGATATACCAGTGCTTTGGATTACAAGCACGTTTCCGGTACGACCAAGGTACCACTATATTTTGTTTGGTTATGCGCTGGAAGGGGTTAAGGTTGTCATTGTTTGGTTTAGGGTTTTTACCATATTAATGAATGGACGGTCCCCACAAAGATATGAATGTTTGGTCTTGTTTACAATTGTGCTTACTAGGTTAGAGGGTGGCTGTCCGGATGGAGTGAGCTGTGACTACGCCCATGGCGAGGAGGAGCTCACAGAGTGGCTGGAGAGGCGGGACTTCCTGCGGCGTAAGCTGGCCAAAGCCCGTGATGACATGCTGATCGCGCCCAATGATATCGACTTTGGGAAGTACAACTTCCTCCTGCAGGACTGAGTCGCCATGGCGCTTATAGCTGAGCACACGCACACACATACACACATACAGGCATAATCACGTACAAGTGGAAAAAGTGTCGGACTTCTATTCTCGAGAAGCCCTTCCGACACCCCTTAACCGATACACGCAGAGTCAAAGGTACACATGTTAAAGCGCTGGTGAAGAGGACATTTTTTTCTTTTCCTTTTTTTTGCCCCCCCCCCCCCTAATTATGACCATATCTTACCACTCAGTAACCACATGTCACCGCTACATCCTTCCCCAACACTTGCCCCTTAAAGTTGGAAGTGAGCCTAAATGGAGACAAGTAGGTAAGATCCTATCAGCTCCCACACAGGCAGAGTCATCAATTCCACGCAGGCTAGGTGACGGTGTTGTGTTGTCCAAGTGACAGCATGGGGGGGGAGAGTCCAGCCCTGGTCATCCAGGGCCTTGAGAAACACCAGGGAACGTGAGCAGATAATTAAAGTCTTGAAGCAGTCGTACAGCTACAGTAGTGCGAGACCCCGCAAACCCCCCCCCCACCTTTATCTGCCATATTGGTAGCAGGACATGGATGTCACACTGAAGACTTGTCTGATGTGAGCAGTTCTCAGATAACATGGTGTTTCTCTTTGCAAAACTATGGGGATCGGAGAGGTGACCACCACAGAGCCAGACTCCTCTCGCTTGGGGGTCAGGAGATGCCCCTCGGTGTGGGGGTGGGGGGGGCAGCTCTGATGTGAAGGCAGGCGCAGGTGGCGAAGAGCCACAGTGCTGAAAAAGGCCTAATTAGCCATAATTATCAAACGACCACGTGGTGGTGGTGGTGTTCTGGACTGTACACACGTTAGCATTTAAATAAATTCTTAAAGGTATCCTGCTCCAATGCTAATCGCGGTTTTTAGGTTTTGGTAAATTTACTTTAATGAATTTTGGTCTATAGTACAGCGGGATTAGCAGTTTATTTTTAGTTGGGGCTGGTCAGTGCACTATGCGTATACTCGAGGTTGACTAGACAAAGCCTTTATTATGGGGGAATTTTGTAAGAGGGCACCAGAAGTGGGTGAAGTTAGCAGAAGTTCAAAAATAATGAATATAACTTGCTAATATCATCTAACCATTTGTCCTTATATGCCATGATAAAAAAAAATTATATATAAAAGTATGTGTGTGTATATTTACGCATACACATGTATACATATATAAGGTATATAAATCCAAAATAAATCTGTATACTAATAATAGACAACTTAGCCATTATGCTTAATTAAATAAGATCATACTTGTATGGAGTACATAGTACAACTTGTTATTGACTCTTACGCTATACTATATGAACTGTACTGATAGATGAGTAGACATTTTGTTTTTGTAAAGGTCATTCCAGACAATGGTGATTTAAATGCAGAACCTCATAGTGAGTGAGATCCATAATCCTGGTCAGAAATGTACTGAAAGCAGCACAAAAATAAGGGGTGCGAGTCTTTGGGGAAAACCTTGAACATCTTCATAGACTGGAATAAAAGTGGATATTGCAACGTGCAAACTGGTTTGTGCTCCATGAATACTGGTTCCAGTGCCGACTGTACCTCAGACTGCAGCTTCTTCCTAATTTTTATATTTAACTTGTTTCATTAATCATTGTGTAAGAACTAACCTAGGAAAATATGTTGGTGTGTTTTGAGAATCTTCTACCGTAATCACCTTTTTTTTTTTAATCTGATTTGAACTATGAAGTCGCTGCTTGTACAGAGTAACTGGTGCAGTTCCAGAGAAGACCAGCAAGATCTTTTGGTGCCTTACTGGCAGTTCTCTGGAGGTGGTCAGCCGGCGGTTTTAGCGCACATTAGATGGTGTGCAGTAAGACAGGCCAGATGCTCGCTGGCTCATTGTGGCTAAAATGTAAGCTATGATATCCTGGCTGCTGACAAACACGACGGCTCTGCGGCTCTGGAGCAGTAACAGAGATGGGCCCTGCACCCCCGGTGGATGGTTGAGGGACTGCTGTCTGGAATGACTTTCTATATTGAGAGAGTTGTTTTATGTTTGTTATTATTAATTATGAGTATGATTACTATTACTATTTTTGGTTCTCCTTATGCTATTGATATATATATATATATGCATTAACTGCCGTTTTGTTTATTGTTCAAATAGCTCTGGTTTGGGCCTATATCGACAACCGATTACCAGTGGATTGTATCGCATTTTGCTTATTGCGAAGGCAGATCATACCCTGCAACAAGGATATCGAATTCATTTTCTGAGGCATGTGTGTTTGCAGGTTTATCCCTCTCCATCTTCCTCTTAATTGCTTAATTATCTCCATTATTGTTATTCTTTTGCTTAATGATTATGATTGTAGTGTGTTGGGTGCATCCAGGAAATTTTGCTGGTATGGACCAGGTCCAAGTAATATTGAGGGATCCAAAACGAAGATGCACAGGGTAGGGAGATGAGACCCAGCTTGCACACAGCTGTACAGTCTAACCCCACTTGGCCTACCCTTCATATAGAGTTCACTTGTGGTCAAAAGTGCGAGCTCATCTACACGGGGGGTGTAAGTACACAAGGCCAGTGTTTCCTAAACCATTCATCAGTAGCCGCACAACGCATTTCTAAAGCAACACAAATTCAATATAGAGTGTAATGAATGACAAATTTGCCCCTGGGAAAATGGATCTGTATGCAGAGAGTAAATATTATAACTGTCTTATTTCTTAAGGACACCTCATAAGTGAATACAAAGAGGATTTAAAAGGGAAAAAGGAAGCCTGTTGGATTATTTTTGTTTTGCGTTTTTCTTTGTTCTGAATTATGAAAGCAGTGGACCAAATTTTGTATAAAAAAGAAAAAAAGAAAAAAAGAAAAATGTTTAACAATAAACAGATTGTTTTAAAAAAAGTGTAGGTTTTCTTGATTCCACGGGAAGCACATACTCTAAGTGTGAATAGAGGGTCAGCTTCTCTTCCTGCTCTGAATGAAGAGAATTCGTTTGTGCACCTGTTGGGTTCACGTAAGCATGTGTAGACTGCGTGTGTCGGTCTCAAGCAAGCATGTCCATCGCGATCCAGTCGCAGGCTCCGTTAAATGCGGCCTGGCTGTGCCTGGTTAATATAGTGACACCTGGTGTGTTTGGTACAGTTACAACAGCTGTGTGTCAGCATTAAGATTAGGATGATGGACAGGTTTAATGGTTATTAATGCAGTCGGTAGAATATCATTTTTGGACTTATCCATATGTTCATCTCTGGAAGAATCAGGCATCAACTTTCTATTCCATTTATATTTATAATGAAGTTTCATGGACTGCTTGCGCAAAACATTTTAAGATGAAGATGGTGCTTTTTCCTACTGATCACATGTGAATTAAACCGAAATGAGAACTAGTTACAATAATCTAAAGTTAAAAACATCTATTTTTGTGTGTGGTGGGTGATTCGAAATTGTTTCTTCTGACTGACACTAAATTTCAGTTTACATTGGCAAGTCGAAATATTTAGTATTGTTGTGAATATTAAATATTAAAAACGTATTTAAAAATCAAATAACAGCTGTTATTTCATGCTCATTTTAGTAACCTTTTTATTAGAAACTTAAAAAAAGAATACAATAAGAAACTGTAGTAGACAGTCCCCTCCAAGGGACTACAGAAAGCAGGTCATTGCATTTCAGTAGTGAAAGTTCCATCTGGTAACACAGGGTGTTTGTCATATAGAAAATAGGAAAATAATATAATAGAGGCAAAAGGAAAACATCTGACATTCTTCTTAGATGTTATAATCTCCATATAAAATAATTTCTCAAAATAATATTTCACTGAGCAACACACAAAAATATATGCATAAACAATTACATTTCCTCCTCACACTGCTCTCCCCTAAGCTTGCAAAGTCCCAATTTCACCCACTTGAATATAGGATTTTGAAATATACAGAGTTGCATTGCAATCGTATTTTTCAGTCACCTCAAACTTCAGACCAGGATCAGTTCAAAATAAATACTTCCACCTTACTGCATGGCCAATAAAATTGACCTGCAACACTTTTTCCTGTGCTATGCAGACCTTTGATTCCCATTTCGAATTACTAGGATTTAGACCTGTGATTCACTTCTGGCCGCAGCATGGGTCTTTTGTACAGACCCACAGCGTTTTAAGAGAATTCATCAGATTAAATGGATCAACTGATCACCAATTAAGTGTGTGGGAATGTGGGGAAAAACAGAATACATGACTTCCTCAGAAAATCCCATGAGTAAAAATCACCCAAAAATACCTCTTCCAGCATCCCCTGGGAGTAGAAATGGCCATTATTGATGATGCATTCAACATGCACAGAGAAATCACAGGCTTCCATCTGAAATCTATCAGCTTTTCAAAGGTGAAAACCAAGTAGACTGGCAACCTGCGTTGTGTATATTACCTGCACAGACTCGGCATTTTAGTGCATGAAAACAACGAGCATTGAAGGAACAGCAATGAAATGTTAGTACTGGAGTTGGGTCTTGATGTCCCATGCTGCGGATTAAGAGAATCTGAGCACAAAGGGGGAAAAAAGGAGACAGTCACGCTAATGGAGAAGCCAAGATCTGCAAAGAACGGTCAGCGAGACGTGAAACGTGCGAGTGAAAGACAGCAGAAGCATATTTAAAGACAGAAAATAATATTTCACTATAACGACACCATGAGCAAAGTGAAAATGGTTGTGTAGGTTTCATCCCACATGTACGTCCTTCTGAAACCCACCAAGAAATGACATTACAGTTACCCGTCTTATTTAAATTCCATATAACATACAATGACACATCCAATACTTACTCTATTCCTCCACCAGCCGATTTATATACATCTATTGTAGTTACTTTTTGAAAAAATAACTCCAGCACGTAAGAAACTAAATACAGGGAATCTTAACATAAATATACATACTTATATAGCTATAGTATATATATATATTATCTCTTGCTGTTACAAATGTTTTAGATAATTCTTTGAAAAAACACACAGGAAAAGTATAAAAACTGTAAATAAATTACAAACTAATGTAAAAATGCTCCCCCCTCAGTCCACCCCAATTTGTAAAGAAAATGAACCCCCACCACCCCCCACCCCAACAAAAAAAACGTAAATTAACTAAGGGAGACGTCTGGTACCCGGACTGTGCCAATGTCGGCACGTTGGCTTATACGCATGTTTGCTGCAGGCATAGGGAATAAAACACTCGACATGGATGCAGTGAACCTTCCCAATGCCCTGTTGCGACAAACCTAAGCTCCAACTTTGCCATCCACGGCGTTCTTTCCATCCAACGATCGCCTTCAGCTTTTATCTACATCTTTTCAGCAGTTACAAAAGGGCCTTGGCTGGAATGATGTCAGAAGAGCACTGGCAGCTTCCCTTTCCAGCCTCACCGCTGCGGGGGCTAGTAATGACAATCTGAGTAATATTCTGGCGAGATTCCAGTGAAACCAGAGCCATCCTCAGGTTTGGTTCATTTTCACCATTAAGTATGAGAGGCCTTGCTGGGCTTCTTACACAGGCAGTAGGGCAGAGAATTATAAAGCGACTATCCCGATTCGTAAGGACAGACGACGCATGTTACCATGAGAGGTAAAACTCAGCACGAACACCACATTTGCATATGAGAAGTGCAAGATTAAAGAGCAGGAAATGTGGCCATTGGATACAATAGCACTGAAGCTCAAACACTTATAAGACCCTGGGTTTTCAAGCCTCTTCTCTCTAACTTAACTCCCGTCTCACATTCTCTTCCACGAGAGCCGCACAGCATGTCACGATCCCTGATGCTTCACTACTTGCCTCTCGTCTCCCTCCAGCGTGATGCTGCACACCTGCAAGGCACGCTACCTGGGGCTCTGCATAGGTGTGGGCCTGCGGGACATGCATGCAGACACCCACGCACATCTGGCCGCATTTCGCATCCAAAGACTAGCAACAGTTCCTCAGCCTTTCCACAGCTTTCTCTCACTTACCATATAAACCCATTTAATGCCACAGTTATATGACTATTTGTGCAACTTGCAGGAAACACTACAAATGCATGATGCTGTGGTCCGTGTCAGTCCAGCTACATTCTGACCAGCCACCTCTTCTCCTGATCATGTGACCATGCAGTGACATCACAGTTCCAGCAGACTCGGGGTGAGGGTTGGGGGAGGTCCTATGGGGCACTTCATGACCCCAGCAGAAATGGGGTCCACGTTCCTTGGTAAGCAAGGCCTGAGAACAGGCGACACAGTGCTGCACGACCATCAGTACTTCACAGTAATCAATCAGCGTGTCAGTGTATCGATGGGTCTTTTTTTCACAGCGTCACAGCATGGATCTAGCCGGGGTCAATTAGACTTGCTTTACTAGAAAGTATGTGCAGAACCAGAAAAGTTTAACATTAAAATTAGTTTAACATTCAATGCAAAAAAATAAAAGGTACTGTGCAACAGGAGGCTGATTACTCCCCATGCTGAAATAAAAATGACATTCTTAACAAAAACCATAATTACCACAACATATGCCAATGGTAGTAATACTGTAATATTAGTAAGAAGTGTGTTAGCAAAAAGTCCTCGTGAACGCATGGTTTAGGATTGCTATCAGTTTTAGAATTACGGCAAGGTTAGTTGGCGAGGACCACAGGCTGGAAGGCTTGGCTGGGATACTGTAGGTTATATCCACCCAGACCTTCTGCAAACGGGGTCTTCTCCACGTAGGGAATCCCACCGCTGCCTCGGATTATTCCGGGAGCCGTGCTCGAAAAGGGGTCGAAGGATGTTTGGGAGTGGGGGTGGGCGGGGTGGGAGTGAGGGGACTGGAAGGGCCCGGCCTGGGGGGGCAGCGGCTGCGCGTCAGTGTCGAAGTAGACGGTCCCGGGGGATGCTGGGTAAACAAACTCTTTGGCATTAGGAGAGAGCTGACTGGAGATCTGACCCCCCAAGGAGTGCAGGGAGAGGGAGAGGGGCTTGTGCTTCAGCAGCCCTGGGGAGGAGACTGTGGTGGGGGAGCGGGAGAGCATCCGCGGCTGAGGTGGGGTGCAGACCGCCGAGCCGGACGCCGGCCCCGAACCGCTGCACTTCTTCATCTTGGTGGAGCCGAATTTGGTGGCGGCGAAACTGGCGGTGGTGAAGGTGATGGGCTGCGGGGGTGGGCGTGGGTTCGGGGGGGCCAGGGGCTGCTGCTGAGAGGGCAAGAAGGCGATTCCCGAGCCTTGGGGAGGAGGCGGAGACGAGGTATTTGCGGAGTGGCCTGCTGGGTTGCCAGTGCCGCTGGGAGTCGGGAACCCAAAAAGGCCGGAGCAGGAGGTTGCAGGAAGTGGGGAGGGCGAACTGGAGAGGGATGGCAGAAGCACTGGGGAAACCTGACCCCCGATAGGCACAAATACCTGCGCTTCAGGGTTAAACCCCAAACTCTTGGCCTCCTCCACTTCCATCTCCCCTTTACTTGCGGCATGGATGCCGTCAGCCCGCTCCGCTTCTCCACCCAGACCAGGCGGGTCTTCCAGGTACAGCACTTTCACTGCCCCCTTCTCGCCGATTTGATAGGACACCTCGTATGGGTCGATCCACACGCTCAGCTCGACGGGAACGTTGGCCCGCACCTCCTCTGTGTCCAGGCCGCTCCTTTTGGCGGCAAGTTCCACCACAGGGTCGCACGGCACTCCCAAATGCAGGCAGCGAAATGCTGAGCCCCGCAGGGGTGCCTCGGGGTACCAGTGACCCTCAAACCGTGACATTAAAAGACGCTCGAGCTCTTCCCCGAACAGGTCAGCCCGGCGACGGGGCAGTTTGTTGTACAAATAGGACACAATAAAGTTCAGGGCCACCTTTATTTCCAGGTGCATGGCTTTGATAAACACAGATGGTCGAGTCAGTCCAGGGTTCTAGGTGGGATAGCAAACGAAACACAATCTAAATATTTTCTCCTGTACTGTATTTGTGTACACGGGACATGTTGGCTACGTTTTCTGTTAAAAATTTAATTAATCCAAAACAGGACTATATATGTTAAAGTTTACTCTTTTTCCCTTAACTGATCTTGAAACAAACCCCACATCTTCTGGTGTTTAATTTTGTCCTATAATTGCTTTCCTTTGAATGACACACTGATTTGTGTATTTTTGCAGGTATGAGTGAAAAACATCCTTCCCTACCTGTTAGACACTGTAAGCAAAACTGCGTGATTGCCCAAACTTTACAAAGCTGTCAGCTCTCCATCACTCCATTTGAAAACCTAAGAAATGAAAAGAAAATCATTAATGGGGGAAAGGGGGGGGGGAACGCAAAAAGATATGACGAAAAGAATATCCAAGTCCAGGGGAAAAGGGTGAGTAGGTAGAATTAACATATTGTCAGCAATTCTATAATTCAACAGGAAAATGCTGAATCTAAGACACCTGAAAGTTTCCCTTCTGCTAAGGACTCGTCTCTTGCGGATTACACAGACGCAAGAGGGATGAGTGGAAGAACGTGTGGGTGTTCGTAGCAGGAAACCCACCTAACCATTCCCTTAACTCTTAATTTTAACCCAGAACAAGCATTGTACACATTAAATAGAGGCTGTTTCATCTGGCAAATACAGTTTGAATTTTAAAATATTTTTTCAGACATCAGATGATGCGTTTCCTCAATCTTCTGAAATATGCAACAGGAAGTGAAATTGATACATAAATCGGTATGGATGTTACGTTTCTTCTTCAGTACCAGATAACTTAAGTCTAGAGTAGCCAAAATGTGGACATTAAACAGGTTCTCTGCAATACTGAAACCGTCGAAATTCTGTATAATTCGAAATCCAGAAATTCGACTACAAAAGCAAAAGTAGAACTACCCTTCCCAAAATGCAAAGGGAACATGCAAACAATTGCGTCATCACGCGTGACACAGGCATCACAAGAAGCACCATCACCAAAACAATGTTGCTGCAGGTACCTAAATATACTGGCTTGAGTCATATGCTAGCTACCTATATGCAAAATGCTACTGAAAATGACATTTAAGAATAGAGATTTGTTGTATTACTGAGGGTCCAACGGAATATTAGAATTCACCTGCCAATTTATCTTAAGGTTACATTATTGTTTCTAGTTAGCTAGGACACCAGTACTACATGTCCTATTTCGATATCAATATTCTCTTTACATAGCTTTTTTGCAGATTGCAGTGCAATCTTTGGCTGCAGTTGCTGTATAACGAGAAACATAATTTTTAAAAGGCTACATAGCATTAGCCAGTTATTAGCGATTTAGCTTTAGCTGATCGGTTTTTTGGAAATATCTTCTGTTCCGTATAATAACCTTTAATACATTATGATGCATGTAGACAGAGGAATCTGTTCCTTTAAATAAATACAGTACGCCGCCTGCGTCTATTGTAAACACACATTGGCCACGCACTGAATGCAAACAACCGGTTATCTAATTGTCGAAAATGTGCCCGTGCTTATAATTATGATTTCATTGGCTTCGTTTTGTTCAGTGATTTTCCCCCATGCATTGGTAAAGCATACAGAATCGCAACGACCCAGACACTGACAAACAAGAAAACGAAAGCAGATCTTAGCATTTTGTTGTCCAATGTCATTCAATGTCAATCTGACTGTACGCTGTAAACGCTAACCTTCGATAAATTAGAGAAATATGAACATTCGAGGTAACATTTCGTAGTTATTAAAACGCAAGACGCAAAAAGAAATCCACACCAAACTTCCTCGCATCATCCTTCAGAAACTAACGTCGAAATATTGAATGTATCTGGTTTTCATAAGATGGTAGCGTTACTGACATTGCTTATGGTTGCTGGTTTGATTTTCTTACCTCATTATTAACATATACAATCATCGTGTTATTTCTTTTCGTATCCATATTCTTTTCACGTATAAATGAATAAAGTTAAAAGTAATATACTCCGACAGTAACCCGGACGGCCTGTTATATTCAGCTGATAAGTTAACAGCAGGCAATAATCTTGACATCTGTTTCATTTACACTTCTTAATATTATATAATTGTATTAAATTTTGACATTAAACATTAAATCGAGGGGTACAGAAGTCTGAGTTATTCTAAAACCTCCAGGCAGTCCACACACGATTTAATGATCCAGTAGGAAAGGAGTGATTTATGAAGGTGTCTTTATGGGTGAAAGAGAGAGTGGGTGGTAAACACGTAGATTTGCTTAATAAACGACACCAGCAATTCCCTTTAAAATGATCGATTATAGGATACAACTATATTGCCATGTTTTTTTTATACCGCAAAAAGGAGCCTTATAAAAATATCCCCTAGAAAAGTGCTATGCATACTGCTTTGGTGTTTTGGTAAATTCACCAGTCAGTGGTAAACAACCTTTGTTACAATACAAGATAAGCACTGTTCCCGAATTAACAACAGAATTAATTAAGCTTAAGTAAATGTAGGCACGGACGGACAATGTAACTTAACAAAGGCCTAGAATAAACTCGAGTCATAACGATATAGCATCTATATCCTAATACTTGATAAGTTATCCTGATCCAAACATATATATACTTTAAACTAACCGAACCTGCAACCATCTTTACCAACTGCTGAATTCTAGTTTAATTATTACAAGCAAAGACATTATCCGTTTAGGTGCATCCATGGTTAAATGGTATTTTCAAAACAGCTTCTAAAATGGATGACCACACCAATTAAACATTCAACATTTTTCGACACTGCCCATCTTTATTTGTAAAATATATATCTCAAAAACGAAACTATTTTAAGAAAAATACTGAGTTGTATTGCATTTATATAATATTTTTACAAAGAATTATAATATGCCAGACCGCCCCCATAAATAGAATCATCGAATCACATATATATACACATAAATATATACATACACGCTAAGCATACTTACTGATGCAAAGCCTGCCTTCTGTTCTTGCTGTTTAAACTCCCTTAAGTGTAAAGAGTGTCAAGCAATATGGTTATGCAAATCAGTTATTCAAGTATCGTGCCAGCGCTCGTCGTTTGTTTCATTGTATTTTACTTAATTTCATTTGGATGTAATCAGAGAAGGATACAGCACATCCCCCAGCAACCGGCCGACGGTGAATGAAGGTACCAGAGAAACTTTACTGTTTGACAACCTTGCGCAATTATACCAGAGCTTCCAGCCCGCACCCCCCGGTCTGTGACGTGCTTCAAGCTGGGACTACTTTCTGAATGCCTTTCTCATTACCGCTTAAAAGCTGGACAGGGGCTTTCTATTTCATGCAAAGATACACTGTTGGCTTTGTGACTTGAAATCAACTGACTGCAAATACAAAATGTTCAAAATACATTAATATATAATGTATAAATGTATAAATACACACCAAATATGGCCATACCATAATAAATATTACTTATTTTAAACATTATTAAATGCCCGCACATAAACTCTGAATGAAAATAAAACACTAGCCGTCTGTGAATAATTTGTCTAATAAAATTTCCAAAGGGTGTCTAATTCCTTTTGCGAAGGAATATTCCTGTTGTAGCGGCAGTTCTATGCCATTTGCTAAAAATACAGGCGGTGATAGCAACAGAAACCTCATTGGCTGAGAAAAGCAAGAACCCCGAAATCAATTGGGTAATAAAGCTTGGCCAGTCAGCATGTAAGGTATAGGCTACACCAGAAGGCTTCTAGGCTTTCTAGGGCTTTTGGGTAATGTTGTTTGTATGTTCCCTGGGTCACAGAAGTTACTGTATATTGGTTATTACCACCAGCATTTGGGTGTCTGTGAGTGACGCATCTAACTCACACCTTGAGGGTTGCAGTTTTTAATTCCAGTTCTACTTGATGTGTGTGGAGTTTACATGTTCTTTCCGTGTTTTCACCAGATAATCCGGCTTCTTCTCACTGTAGTTTTGGAGGTTCAAATCCTGCCTCTGCTATGCGTTTGGAGTTTGTTCCAAGCAAGCACTGCTGCACTAGTTCTGGTCCTCATGCAGTCCACATTCATACCGTTGGGCTAATCGGCATTTCTAAATTATGCGTATATATGTAATCCCTGCTCCCCCCCAACCACCTAGGTTACAATACAACACGATTATAGAGGACATCTTCAATATTAGAAAATTGCTGGATAACCGTACATTTGCGCCGTGCTATACATTTAATCAAGTCTAGGAAGATAAACAGTACTAAAGGTCATAATGCAAAATGAATGGTTAGACTGCAAATCCATTAACAGATTTTATAGAGACGTTTCAGTTACTTATCCAGGTTACATGCAACAAAAAATGTGTAAAATTATTTCTGACGTCAACTTAATGCGACAGTGTATTGAACAAAATGGCGTCCTACACATTGACTGTCGCTCGGCTCCAGGTAAATTAGTTTTATTATTATTATTATTATTATTGTTGAATGTATATGTAGTTCACCATCACGAACACTTGCTGACTGTAGTCGTAAACACTCTTTCTGGATGGTGGTTTTTAAATCCCTCCAAAATCCTAACTCATAAGTTGTACCAGGTCATGGTGTCCCGGTTAGGTGTCCTGCTGCTGCGTAGAAATAGGCGGAAGTTCGCCTCTGTTGTCAGAGCAATGACAAGGTGGTAATATTCATGCAGAAAATGTTCGAAATACTTAAAGCTTGTGGTTGATACATATATATATATATATGGTCGCAAATGTTATGCGCTCCAATGTGCGCAAGGTGATCGCAAGGTTACAAAACGAGTGCCTGCTTAACTAGCGTTAATTGTCATGTTGGTCCGACTTACATAACTGTCCATAAAGATATACCACAAAACAAAATGTTATAGAGCCTTTTGAAATATGACTATAGTATTTCGTAACATGGTAAGAAAACGGATTTGAATTTAAACGATGTGAGCGCTACCGTCAAGGATCAGTTAGAAACCACTATTAGTAGTTTCAACTTTATTTTTTATTTTATTTTTTTAATTTTGTTTGTCTTTGTGTGTTTAATTTCACGAGTAAGCAGTACTACGAAACATTGTAGTGAGGATGAGTTGAAGGTATACGATGATTCTCATCTGGGTATCGTCCTCTTTTCTCAATTTAAATGATCGAAATTTTTCAATGCTGGTTTGCAAATGCCATTATTATCCATCCTGTGATGCACTGGCCCATTTTACTACAACTCTAGAAGTAATTGGCTACGGACAGTTTGTTTCACAAATAAAAGATCTTTATTCCCAGTGTGTTTATTTGTCTCCAACAAAATAATACTCAGCAAAGTTTAAATTCATCAACAAAATCTCAAGTTCTTGCTGTGGAAATACAAGACCCCTGTCATTCATATAGTAGATGTGTCGTAACTTCATTCACCGTACCTGGGACAATATAGTAGTAAATTGTCTTCTCCGCACCCTTGTCAAAGATTTCTTCAGTTTGCAATGGTTGTTCATCCAAGGGGCAGCCATGTTTAAGTGCCAATCCCTGCACCGCACCGGTAAG
Source organism: Stomatorhinus walkeri (assembly GCA_026784285.1). Classification (NCBI taxonomy): domain Eukaryota; kingdom Metazoa; phylum Chordata; class Actinopteri; order Osteoglossiformes; family Mormyridae; genus Stomatorhinus; species Stomatorhinus walkeri. Next base: position 918,269 of record JAODUD010000045.1, read on the forward strand.
TTAGGAGGCCTGAAAGATGCTGACCTTGGTGCTCAGCTATGGGTTTTCCTCCTGTAGATAAGAAAAGCAGACTAGAAAAAAATACCCAGTATGTAATAAATTCACAACATTCTCTCGGGCAGGCCTTTGTAGTTTTCCTAGTTCTCCATGATCATTCCAATAAAAATGTCATACACAGGGTTATGTAAGTGTCATACAACTCACTTTCCTTATGATTTGTCTTCCAATACATAGAATTTGTCTCTTTATACATGCAAACAGTAAACAACCAAAATTATAAATAGCCTTCCATAAACCGAGCTGATTTCAGTTTATGGCCTGTTTAATCTGTATAAATATAGACACAAGTCCAGTTTTACTGATTTCACCTACAAGAAGGCATCATTTTTTGTTCTTTTTTTTATTTGTAAAGTTATTTCTTAGCAGTTTTCCCTTACAAATTTCAGTGATCCACAAAGCAAAATTTCTTGCTTAGCCAGATCGCTTGTTGGATTTAAGGTAGTCTGGGCTAAATAGACTACCTCATTCACTTACATTTAAGCAGATTTGAGCAAATAAGCACATTGCAACATGACAGGGGGGGTGGAATACTGGAAAATGACAGCAGTTCTGTAAGAATTTCAGCTAATTTCAGTAATTCACAGTCAGTCTCAGTGTATTAATGCTTCTGATTGCAGATGCCTCTCTTGATTTTCTCTGAGGTCTGATAAGGTACTGGTAAACAGTTCAGGTGAAGGGACTTTTAATTTGAAAGCAGAGATTTCTCCACTGTATTCTAATGACCTTTGGCCTTTTGCTTCCTCCCAGCTCATCCTGGGGCGGGGCTTGAGGAAGCTGCATGTGTCGGCAGCTCTCAGTGCCAGGGCCCAGGTGGCTATGAGTCGATTCGAGCCAAACACTAGCATAAACTACGCCAAGCTGCATTCCAACATCAACGTTGTCCGTAAGAGGTCAGCCTTTGCTCCTCCGTTCCTTAGCTTGTCTGTCCTCCACCAGCATGACTACCCGACCATGGCTGTGAGACTGTCTTGTTACCAATCTTAATCTCTTCAGTTTTCTTTGGCAAACAATTTCTTTTTCCAGTTTTCTAATATTTGGAACTTGCTCACTTTAATGTAATTTTACTGGCAGCTAAACATTGGCCCATGTTAGATTTAATAATCCAGAATGTTTTACTTCAATAGCAAATAAAGACAGAAAAACATTCATATCATTATCTTTATTGTATTTTGAGATATGGCTGCTGGAGTATCGGCAACCTGATGTGTGTCCATGGACGTTCACATCCTTGGTGTTACAGAAACATTTCAATGATCATCCCGGCACAATTTTTGAAAGAAATAATGAAATAACAAGGCATATGTTGGCAAGAAGAGTTACAAAAATGCTTTATTTTTGTGAAAAAAATATTCATGTGTGATGGGTCTGAATAGAGAAACAAGGAGCTGAATCTGAAGCGTTTTGGGCCGGTTTTTACCTCTCCCTCCAGTCAATATGCTTATCTGCCAGTAGATAATTATATTCATTCATTTAGATGGGATACATTTTCAGAGGTGGGTGGTTTTTGTGGGAGGTGGATGCCCGCAGCTGGAGAATGGTCTGCTGAAGTGCACGTTCATTCTTTATTTCCTGTTACAGTATAGAATTGATGCATCTCTCACCCAGCAAATGTGCCCAGATCCCTCATCTACTTTCCACAATCTGATCACCCTTTTGTTTTCTTGTACGTTTTCCTTCCCTGTTTCCTCATTCCCATCTCCCATCCCCATAGCCCCTCTTATTCCTTTCCACTGTGTCACATGATCCCATTGGCCGTTCTACCTGAAACGTATCTCACCTCGATATCCATCCTTTCCTTTCACATTACGTGTTTCCGTACGTGTCCGGCAGTTTTTTCTCACCCGAACGTCCCGCAAACGTTCCAGGCTCAACCGACCCCTCACCTTGTCCGAAAAGATCGTGTACGGCCACTTGGACGACCCCGTCGGCCAGGAGATTGCCCGCGGCAGGACCTACCTGCGGCTGCGGCCGGACCGCGTGGCCATGCAGGACGCCACTGCGCAAATGGCCATGCTGCAGTTCATCAGCAGCGGGCTCCCCCGCGTGGCTGTCCCCTCCACCATCCACTGCGACCACCTGATCGAGGCTCAGATTGGGGGGGCACAGGATCTGCAGCGGGCTAAGGTGGGTGGCGAGGGCTGGGGGTGAGAGCTGAGACTCCGGTGGGTCAAGGAGTGGAATGGAGTGAGATGGAGTTCTAGTCACACTCACTGATAGTCAGCCAGGGCTGAACCAACCATTTTTGAGGCCCTAAGCAAAATTTGATTAAAGGGCCGGTTCACCCCACAGCTAAAAAACAAAATGCTTTAGAGGGGCTGGACTGCTATCTATCCATCTAGGTTGCTCTGCTGGGCTTTGCCTAGTTTTGGAGATATCAAGTGTAGAATATAGTGGGAGTGAATGGCATTCTTTCTCAGGTGATTTAAGGGGCAAAAAATTCACCAGAAATCATGACCTGATTACTGAAGATAATCCACAGACTTTGTAGTGAGCAGTTTCACATAGGAACAGTTTTCTCCTACCAAGCTCCACACTCCATTCAGATCAATGCGCTGAAGATATCACAGGGTGTTCGTGCTCATATCTTCTGCACAGTGATGGGATTGGTGCTTGGAGAAGAATGACCTAGATGGATAGATAGCACTAAAGCCCCTCTAAAACATCTTTTTTTCAGTTTGGGGGTGAGCTGCCCATTGTAACCTTGTCATTTGTCATCTTCATTTTCTGGTCAAGTTTATCCAAAGTGGGTTCAATTACTTCCCATCCATCTGGAGGGGGTTTTCAGCTCCTAACCTTTGGCATTGACTTAAGTAAAAATCAAAATGTTAAACACAAAGATGGCTGTGAAGATATCTGAATGCTAGCTAGCCTGCTGGCCACACCAACACCTCTTCCAGCAGCAACCCAGCTACTGTGGTTGGTCTCCTATCCAAGCACTGGCCAGGCCCAGATCTAGTCTGAACTGCAGGTGGTATGTATAGCAAGACTCTGTAACAGTGAACATCAGGCCATTTCCTGTTCTGTTCCCATAGGAAGTGAATCAAGAGGTTTATAACTTCCTGTCCAGTGCTGGAGCGAAGTATGGAGTCGGTTTCTGGAAACCAGGTTCTGGAATCATCCATCAGGTACTGTATATCTATGATGATTTTCTGCGAGGCTTTAAAACTCTAAAAGCAGGAATAATCCTGCCTATTTCTCAAGGATTATGCACTAAATGACTGTTCTGTGGGGTTTACTAGTGTTATTTTTGATAATTGTAGGTGTACTCAATGGTTGCTATATTTAGGATACCTGCAGGTTAACATAAACAGCCTGTTTCATCAAATAGTGAATCACGTGGCTGTATCTGAATATACACAGCATGCAGACGGAGCTAAGAGGCGGGGCCACTGTTTGGCTAAGCATTAGCATGGCTAATACGCGTCGCTAAGCAACTTTGTGATGCAATTGCTGGTGCCAGATGTGGCGGTTCTTGCATCTCGGAAACAGCCGCCCCTCCAGGGATTTTCACACACTGCAGTGTCTAGAGTTTACAGAAATGGGTGCAGTAAACAAAAAATATCCAGCCCATGGCTCTTTTTCTGGCTGATAGGTGACAACAGTGCTTCCCAGTCTGATCCATGGGGGTCCACAGCTGGTCCACATTTTTGCTCCCACCGAGTACCCTGCCAGACAGCTGGGAGGTAGCAAAAATGTGGTCTGTGGGTCTCTGGGGAGCGGATTGGGAAACACTGGGCTAGAAGAATGGTGAGACTTGTTAAAGCTAGCGGGAAGGCCCCAAATTTCAGAGTGGCAGCTCAGTATAGCAATAGTCTGAAAGTGGATTCTTTTAATTCACAGCTCATCCACCCTTGAAGCATGCAGTAAAGTGGCTGCTGAGTGTTCGTGTTCAGTTTTGTACCTCCACATGTTGTCACTGTTCCTCATCAGATCATTCTGGAGAACTATGCCTACCCCGGGGTCATGCTGATTGGCACCGACTCGCACACCCCCAACGGGGGTGGCCTAGGCGGGATCTGTATCGGAGTGGGCGGAGCCGACGCCGTTGACGTCATGGCCGGAATCCCCTGGGAGCTCAAGTGTCCCAAAGTCAGTCCCCTTTTGGCTTCAGTGCCACTGCTGTTTTGATTTTGCCCAGCCTCCTGACCTCACCTTCTCGCACAATGACCGATCGCTCGTCTCTCCTTCCCCAGGTGATCGGCGTGAAGCTGACCGGTACCCTGTCCGGCTGGACCTCCCCGAAGGATGTAATCCTGAAGGTGGCCGGGATCCTGACGGTGAAGGGGGGCACGGGGGCCATCGTGGAGTACCACGGCCCGGGGGTGGATTCCATCTCCTGCACCGGTGAGAGCTTCTGCTGACCCTGCTGAGGTGCTCCAGAGTGCAGATGGGGATCAGATTTAACCGAGTGCAAAACAGACTCCCAAGCACACTTTGTTAACCCTTCCTGTCGGGCGTGAGGAAGACAAGGACAGAGATGGATGGCCGATCAGGCTCAGACACCAAATGCTACGTTCAGGTCCATAGCAATGCATCCAAGAAAAATTAGCTCGAAGCTCTTGGACATTAGCATAGAAATAGATAATCATCCTGCGGGTCACCTCACCCATGCTGATGTCGCTAAGGCTGCCTCCCCCCCCCCCCTAGGCATGGCCACCATCTGTAACATGGGGGCCGAAATCGGGGCCACCACGTCTGTGTTCCCCTACAACAACCGCATGAAGACCTACCTGGAGAAAACTGGCAGAGCAGGTCGGTACCGGAGCATTTAATGTAAGGTCTGGCTGGGTCGAAATAGAGCGTGAGTGGTGCCAGCTTATTCCCTGTCTCTTCCCCCGTCTGCAGACATCGCCTCTTTGACGGACGAATACAAAGATGACCTAGTGCCTGACACCGGATGCCAGTATGACCAGGTCATCGAGGTCAACCTGAGCGAGGTAGAGCTTGCACGTAGCCCTAAAATCTTGGTCTGGATTTCTACTCTCTGGAACCGGACTTTCCACCTCTGACAGCAGACCAATCGTAATGGGGATTTCGATAATTAAATCCCTGCAGCTACGCACCCTTTTGTTCGGTTAGTGTGTGGGCCTCTCACGCAGAGAGGTGCAGCTACAGTGTCCCACTGTGCCCTGTTTGTCCCCCCCACGCGTCCCGCCGAGCAGCTGAAGCCACACATCAACGGGCCCTTCACCCCCGACCTGGCACATTCCATGGAGGACATCGGCGCCGTGGCCGAGAAGAACGGTTGGCCCTTGGAGGTCAAAGTGGGTCAGTGCGCCGGCCGCTGGCCCAGACGTCTGAACGCCAAGTGGCTGATGCCAAGATTTTATGCAAAGGGCTTGGAAAAAAATCTCTAAATTGAAGTTCCTGTCCTTATGTTATTTTCTCTTTTGCCCTGATTTTGGTCTTGTGCCTGCATGCGCCCTACAGGCCTGATTGGTAGCTGCACCAACTCCAGCTACGAGGATATGGGTCGGGCCGCATCGCTGGCCAGGCAGGCCCTGGACCGCGGCCTCAAGTGCAAGGCCCAGTTCACAGTGACGCCGGGGTCAGAGCAGATCCGCGCCACCATCGAGAGGGATGGCTATGTGAGTGCCTGGGGCCGTCTGCACGGCTGCTTTCCGTGAGGGGGGGCCATGGGCTACCTGACGCTCCCCCCGTCTCTCCTGGCTGCAGGCTGAGGTCCTGAGAGATGTTGGTGGGGTGGTTCTGGCTAACGCCTGTGGGCCCTGCATTGGCCAATGGGACAGGTATGTCACTCTCTCCCCCCCCCGGAGCCTGTTCCCCAGATGGTGAGGACAAAGGCGGCGGCGTGTAGAACTGGTGCACAGATGCGGAGATTTTGACTGATACGATAACCAATATATTTTTGTCTAACATCACCAATACTGATAAGCAGCTGACTTATGACCTGCTTGCCGAGATGCAGGCGCAGATTAGCAGAATGACGCCACATCATGTTTTATTCTGTGGAAAAGAAAAGATCAGACTGTGGCTCAGATTTAATAATAGATTGAAAACGTACGGCAGGCCGGTACTCTGAGACCTCTTTTATGCTCGCATTGAGATTATGGGAGTTTTACTTACACAGAAATGTTCTGGGGATAGAAGGAACAATGATTGGTTCAGAGAAATAACTAATCAGATTGCAGCGGAGATGGGTCCAAGCAACTAGAGGAGGCAGAACCAAGGCATCTGATTGAGCTGATGAAATCCCTCATTTTCAGCTACTTAAAATGGCTGATTGTCCAATGCAAGCATCAGTTTAGTAGTTGTCTTTTTAGCTCTGGTGCTGATAATGTTGGATTTTGATAAAGTCTAAACACCGGACCTAGATTTTTGATGAATATCAACCGATACAGATTTGTTAACTGAAATATCGTGCATCTCACCATTTCCATATAAAATCTATTCATATTAAGCAGCAGAGATGGTGTTATTCTTGCTCTCCTCCTGCCGCCATAGCCATCCCATAATTAGCATTTCCTTAGCGTCAGACACGCTTTCCTTATCATTTCTGCTTTTCTTATCATTCAGTCCCGTTTTATGTATTATGGCACGTTTTCACAAGCGAGTTTAACCCAGAGTGCTATGCGGTGACATAATCCCATAAGCCGTTCTGCTGGCTCGATCGTGGACTGGCGTGGACACCTGTGGTGGTGCTGGTAGCAGTAGTGACGGCAGAAAGGGGAATTGGGCACGGCTCCGGGCCTCGTGAGGCGCGGTTGGGAGTGGCCTTGACTTCCCTCGCCTCCTGTCTCAGGCGCGATGTGAAGATGGGTGAGAAGAACACCATCGTGACGTCCTTCAACAGGAACTTCACAGCCAGGAACGACGCCAACCCGGCCACCCACGCCTTTGTCACCTCTCCCGAGGTACCCATGAGCCCACACTCGCACGCTTAGTCGCGCGCCATTCAGTTTCCTAATAATGGGACACCAATCCCCCCACAAATAGAATCTCCGTGTTCCTGTTCCCTTTATTGAATTGATCATTTTGGCAGAAAATTGCCTCACCTTGCCAAGTCACGATCAGGAATGAATTCAGATTTATTCCCTAAAATCTGTATTACTCTGGCTTGCGATCTGTGTTAGTTTTTTCTGTCCGTAATCCTCCACAACCTTGACATACTCTGGTCTTGTCTGTGTCCTTTTCAGATAGTCACTGCCCTGGCCATAGCCGGCACCCTGAAGTTCAACCCCGAGAAGGACTATCTCACAGCCGCCAACGGGGAGAAGTTTAAACTGATGCCCCCTACAGGTGACGAGCTGCCGGCGCAAGACTTCGACCCCGGCCAGGACACCTACCAGCATCCACCGGCAGACGGAGGCTCCCTGCGTGTAGACGTGAACCCCCAGAGCAACCGCCTGCAGCTGCTAGAGCCCTTCGACAAATGGGACGGCAAGGACCTGGAGGACCTGCGGGTGCTTATCAAGGTGGGAGACTCGGGGGATTTCTGGCTGCATTTCCGGGTGCGCTCAGTAGGGGGCCAACGAGGGAGCCTATCAAAAAACGTGCAGATGGGTGGGGCCTGTGTTGCGCTCAGGTGAAGGTCCCTGCTGAAGCCCCACAGTAACTGTGGCAGCAGACCAACAGCCTGTGGCGCACAGCAAAGGCAGAAGTAGGTGACTGAGACTGGAAGCGTGCAGATTTCCTGTCTCCTGCTAATTTAAACATGGACTAAAATAGGCTGATAGGGTAAGGACGGGCCCTGGTACGCTAAAGGTCATTACCACAAGGGGTGGGGGCCTTGCTTCAGCAGGATGTAAGAGTATTTCACCAGTAAAGTAAAAATAAATGGTTGTATTAATGGATAGTAACAAAGTGGGAGATTTCTATGTTGTTATACATCCATCCATCTACCTTGCATGTTGCTTTCATTGATTAGAGAACGACAAGCTTCTGGGAAAGCGTAGGACAGAGGCATACCGGGTGGCTGCCAGGTTATTGCAGGACTCGCACAGCTACAAACTCTGCGCGCCATTTAGAGACACTGGTTCCTCAGAGGTGGACAATTCCAGTCCGTGACTGTGACTCTTTATACGCAGCTGGTTGGTTGAAACAAAATCTTGGTCTGGATTTTTACTTCCTGGACCTGAGGTTTCCACCCCTGGCCAAAATTTCCCTCCCGGCAGAACATCTACATCCAGCGGAATTTAGTATTATTAGAGACAGTCACCCCCCCGCCATAAACAGTGGCTGTACTCAGTGCCTTACGGCTGGGACTGAGAGGCTGAGGTGAACCTTATACCCCCAGGCCATTAGGATCATCAACACCCCCAGTTACAAACTAAAATAAGCTACCGCTGCACCCTGCACTTTAAATATTTTCTCATTTTTATCATCCCTTTATATATTTTGTATATATGTCTATATTTTTAGTGCTTATTTTGTTAATATTTTATTCTGTAGATTCCGTTTATTCTTGTTTATTATACAATCTAGAGCTGCAATTTACTTGCACGTGATGTACCACTGCATTTGTGCAACTAAAAGTTTAGAAACATAACATACGTTTTGACTGTGGGAGGTTAGTCGTGCAAACTCCACACACAGCGTCGAGGTGGGATTTGAACCCACGACCCTGGAGGTGTGAGGCTGCAGTGCTAATTATGGACCCCGTCCAACACAGGTGAAGGGTAAGTGCACCACGGACCACATCAGCGCCGCTGGGCCCTGGCTAAAGTTCCGCGGCCACCTGGACAACATCTCCAACAACCTGCTGATCGGCGCGGTCAACGTCGAGAATGACGCCGTCAACAAGATCCGCAATCACCTGACCAGCGAGTACGACGGCGTACCCGATGTGGCCCGGCACTACAAGGTGGGAATGGGGACGAGTGCAGCCCCACATGCTGGAGTCGCTCCAAATGTTGCATTTTGATGGACCTCCCATTCAGTCGTTAGCCTTTATTTGCTAACGAGACTTTCTTGTAAAACAGCGAACTTTTAGTTACCAAGGCATGCAGATGGGTGTTTATTGATACGATGACTAGAAGAGCCCTGTTTAAGGATCCTTTATCATGGCTTTTTAGCCGCTATGCTTGATACTTGCTAACCAAGTATAGCCATAGATTTAAGGTAATTGCAGTCGATTGGCGGACATGACAACCAGAGCGACGCAGTGTATGTGATATTATATGATGCCCTGACCATGTGGGGGGTGTGACTTTGCAGAAGCATGGCGTGCAGTGGGTTGTCGTGGGAGACGAGAACTATGGCGAGGGCTCCAGCAGGGAGCACGCCGCCCTGGAGCCACGACACTTGGGCGGCCGAGCCATCATCACTAAGAGCTTCGCCCGTATCCACGGTGCGTCTCCAGGGCAGTCACAGGGGCTGAGGCTTGGCCTTTCTACGTGCCACTGAATCAATACCTGCACTGGGTTCTCCATAACCTAATTTCCAGAAAACACTTTTCCTCTCTCGTACCCCAGAGACCAACCTGAAGAAGCAGGGCCTGCTTCCTTTGACCTTTTCCGACCCCCAGGACTATGAAAAGATCCGCCCTGATGACAAAATCTCCATCATTGGCCTCAAGGACTTTGCTCCGGGCAAGGTGAAGAAGACATTTCACCCCCACTGTTGACTGCTTTGGTCTTGCTTGGCTTTTTGTGTTGCACCCGCGTATGCCATTTTAAGTGAGAGACTATTAGCCCATTCTATCTCTACATTAAGGAGAATTAGAGTCGGAATTGCAGATGTGCAATCCATGCAAACAGGTCAATTGATTTACTTATGATAGCTCGTGCATAGTAATGTGCATAATATACTTCCATCATAGTAATGTGCATAATATACTCCCATCATAGTAATGTGCATAATATACTCCCATCATAGTAATGTGCATAATATATTCCCATCATAGGAATCCCTATTTACTCATCCTCCCTATTACTCATATGCCTTAGTAGTGGCCATGTATTTTTAAGAGTATTTTATTGAATGTAATTGTCCTCTGCTGTGCTTCCTTTCCCAGTCTCTGAAGGCCGTGCTGAAGCACAGTGATGGCCGCCAGGACACCATCCTGCTCAACCATACCTTCAACGAGACGCAGATCGAGTGGTTTCTGGCCGGGAGTGCCCTTAACAGGATGAAAGCGCTACAGCAGTGATGGGGGGCGGGGCCTGCTGATGCTAGGGCGGAGTCTGGCAAAAGGGGGAGGGGTTATAGACCTATGTGAAGAAAGAAGTCACAACCCTATGGTGCAGTACAATTACGGTCTGTACTAAAGATATGTCTGTGAAGGTGATGGTGCACTCTTGCGGTTCACTGCACTGACGCACCCATAAATCACTTTTCATCGCCACTCACCATGACTCACTTCCACTGATTATGCCTCTAATCCATTTTGACATGGTTTCATGTACCAGCTGCGTATAATAATCCTTGGGGATCAGACACACCCGTTTTTGTAATGCATTAGGTCATTTCTAATAGTCGCTCTGTGTTTTCATATTTCACAGCTATTTATTTGTACTTTTCTGGAGATCCAGATGGGAATGTGCTTTCTCCTGTATGGCGCTGCAGTTCCCAGATGCTTGCACCTCCCTGTGTACCTGCCTCTTTGACGCAGCTCCGTTTGACAACGTATTTTGTCCATCTTTTATAGACACTCAAGGTGCAGGACTTGAGCCACACAGCACAGGGCTACGACAGTGCTGACAGAAAGTCTTGGCGCGCTTGCGTCATTCAGTAAAAATATTGACAATATATTGGTTTTATAACAAAATCATTACTTCATTTGTTAATACCTATTACATTAGCAACGACCAGTTGTTGTAAGTAAGATATTCATTTCAAGTAGTAATGAATTGAAACCCAAATTTTGACTCTAAAAGAGCTGCTCTGAGTTGAGAAGTTAATTGTTGAGCAGTCTCACTGGGTGTGTTTTACTTGGTAACACCTTTGCCATAACAAAAAAAACACCAAACATTTGTGCTTGGTTTCCTTTTGGGAGCCAATGACTACAATTTCATTTATGCAAAATAGCAAGAACAAGACTGAATAAGTCAGTCAAAAATGTGCGAAAGATGTGCAGGTAAACATTGTCAATGGACTTTTGTTGTGAAGCCGAAGTTTGCAACAGTTTGGCAAAATAAAGCAAGTGTCCCAAGGCTTTCTGTGAGCGTGGTAGGTGGCCAGATTATTTACTGTGGGGGACTCTTCTGTTTTATTTTTATTGCAAGTTTGCATTGTGAAGTGACTATATTGTAATACTCAGCATTAAACTGCCCGGGGATGCACCTGGGCCACTAGCCTTTTAACAGTGTCCTACAGACGTAAACATACTTCAAGCAGCCTGGTCCACCCAAAATTACTTGAAGCTTCCCTTCTACACGCACTTATACACTCCTCACATGCCCAGATTATTTACTCTATCCTCATCCAAGAGATTTTGCCCCACCCCCCATCCCTTTTGTCTCTATGGCTGATTGTCACTGTGATCCATGGTAATGCTTCATGTGTTCTCTCTGTTTTGTGTTTATGTGGAACGAAGGTCATCTGACTAAGCGTTGCCCTGGTGATTGTCTGACTAGGGTGGGTGTGTGAGACACAGTACTGTCAACGGTGCAGTCAGAGTGCGTGGTCTCCATTCCCCTGTGGTATTATGTGTGGGCTGTACGGCCAGCCGGTGTGTGGGTGGTCTTTTAAGGGCCAACTTCTGAACATACGCACAGTTAACACAACGTGCCGAAGTCTGTACAGTGCCACTTGGCAACACAGCCACACTATGAGCATATTTCTCTTTAATTTTCCCAAGATAGTTTTTTGGCAAGTGGATTCTGTTCCTCAAATTCTGTTATGGTTTTGCCTGCTATGTCTGTCTGTTCTAAAACTGAATCTTGGAACTCTTGCTTAAGGCTTTGGATGGATATTTTAGCTCTTGTATATGTGTGTTGATGTACTCACTGTAACAAGGGGTAAAGTCCACATGAATATCTCTTATTGCGGTACCTTATTTTGGTAAACCTGTTAACCTTTGAGGAGCCTGAGAACACCCGTACTTTAGGATGTGACATGGGGCTGTTTGAGTATGTTGAATGCTTTATTCACAGAATATTTTCTGTTGTCCTCCTAGTGCATTGAGAATGTAAGCCCAGTCTTTGGACCATATTTATTGGCACCCTGAAACTTGATATTTTTTGGCACCGTTAATCAAACAATAAATTGAATTATTTTGGGGGAGCTGGTGCATTTGTTAAAAGGTTATATTGTTGATAGGATTTCTTCTGTAACACATGACTGAGAGCTGATCTGTGATTCTCTGTGTAGAATAACAATAGCAATTGACTTTGTTTACTGAAAATTGTGCAAGAATACTCCTGGAGGACTAACTATTTGTCTTCTGAATGGTTTCCATGATTGAAAGTAAAGTGATACATTTAGAAGGTTATGATTTGTTGTTGCAGGAAGATTTCTGCTTAACAGTTCTGCTGCATTTTTCCCAAACTGTGTGTTTACCTTGAATTTACATGTTTATTTTTGAACCATGTCTTTTCTTTTGTACAGATTGCTAAAAGTTTCCCAGTTCAAATCAGAATCAGTCAGGCAGCACATTTTATAATTGTGTGGATTAAAGCTTGTTTGAGATTCACGACCTGCAAACTGTTTTATTGAATCTGCAGCAACTGCTCTCTTGCTGTTAATAAAGTGCAGAAACTGTGAAAATGGTACGTGCTGTGTGACCACTGAGTTTTTGTTTCTGTATAAGCAGGGTAATGGTGACAAGCTCATTTGCATTATGAATAATAAAGCTGTATTAATGTATTTTAGATCCCTTTTACAGTGCTTTGAGTTTGTTCGTTCTGCTTATTCTGTATCATTTTAAAATGTTTGACCTTCACGTGTTTCACAAGATAAATATTGTGTGTACATGCACTTGCATGTATTACCTAATATTGTTAGTAATTTAATTTTAGGATGTCAGTATTGTATATAGAAATTCATTATAAATACCTCCAGAATGTATATGACTAAAAATTTAAATGATTTTAGGTCTTACTGGGTAATAATAAGCTTTTAATCCATAGTTTTATAGCTCTTTTTTTACCAAGAGAAATAACACGTTAGAGACCATTTGTAAATGTCACATTCAATCATATTCAAGGTTGTGGGGGGGTCCATAGCCTATCCTGGAGGCTACAGGTGCAAGGCAGGGAACAAACCAGGAGGGGGGGGGGAGAACCCATCACTGCGCGCACACACACACCATTAACACCCAGACACACATACGGACAATTTGGTAACTACTATTTTCAAATAGTTGTCTGTTTAGCATTGGTTCACATGTAGGGCATAAACAATTTATAGATTTCTGCAATTAAGTAGAATCAATTATTTGCTATTTTAAGTGGTAACGCAGATATTTCCTACATACATACTGTATATACCTATGATAAAACATATGAGCTATAATATTGATATATTTATGACTGAATGATCACACATTGACACGTTAACATCTAACCAATTTTATACATATTTTAGTTACTAATATGGCAGCACTGACACCTTTTTAATCACTTTATTAGAGTTAATTGTGGCGGTAGAGATCACTGAAAACGCACAGGTTCAGAATTCTGTGAAACAGGCAGATTTAAATGTTTTCCGTAAATAGATACTTCTGTCGTAATGAACAACATGTAGTAGTTACGTTGACGGCATGTCGTGAATTGCCTTGATAGTACACGTTATCGTCGTTATTGTAAGACTCCGCAGAAGAAATTGTAAAGGATTGTATCACGATTGCTTGCAGCCGAAGACTTAGTGACTGTTCTGGTTACACAACAAGGTAGCTAGATAAATTAAATTTAGCGTCTCGTGCAGTGTTTTGCTATCACTTAAAATTAGGTAAATGTGTACGGGCTTCACGCGTGTTCATAAAATCATATAACGCGATTTAAAATAGTGTAATAACGTCGCAATTTTGAAATTTCTATATGTTAGGTAACTGTTTTGTTACTTTAGTAGAACTATATTATTTTAGTAGACGTCAACTATTCTCGATGTAGGGATTGCATTCTTCTATTAAAAGATGTTTCATGATTTTTTTTTTGCTTTCTTTGGCGGTTATGTCACTACTTTCGTTCTCGACCCTATGTCCGTGTGCCAGTATGTTTGTGGTGGTGGAGATGGTTGACACCGTAAGGATTCCTCCATGGCAGTTTCAAAGGCAGCTAAATGATGCCATCGCAGAGGAGCTTAATAAGAAGCTGGCCAACAAGGTAAGGGGGGGCGGCTTCTGACTCAGATCATACAGGACACACAATCAATAATATGGCTTTTTAAATAACTTTGTGTTTGTGTTAAGATTATAGCTGAAGTACGTTTTCTGTTATGTGTACACATTTTTAATGGTGTTCTGTCAAACAGCCCTTATTTCTCATTTCCTTATTTCTCAGGTAGTATACAGTGTGGGTCTGTGCATTTGTCTCTATGACATTACTAAGCTGGAAGACTCTTTTATATTCCCTGGGGATGGAGCCTCCCACACTAAAGGTATGAAAGCAGATTGGAGGGTCATTATAACACCCCATCTTGTTGGCAGACAAATTAAAGCAGTTTAGATCAGGGGTGGGGAACCTGATCCCTGGAGAGCCAGTGTGGGTTTTTGGAATGATCTCTCAATCAGCCAATAATAAAGCAGTAGCTCTCAACTCCAGTCCTGGCGACCCGCTGTTATTGGCTGATTGAGAGGTCATCCCAAAAACACGCACCGGCTCTCTGTAGCTCTGACTTTCATTAAGTTTTAAATCAGCTTTGTTTTGTTCTGATTTTGGTTATCTTATATTTGCAATTTAGAATATATGGTTTTCTCAATCAGGATGTGTTTAACTAGCAAAAACCTGCAATAGTTTCCTATTTTGTCCTACTTTGTGTTGATCAGTGCACTTCAGATATGTGGTATTCCATCCATTCCTGGACGAGATCCTAGTGGGGAAGATAAAATACTGCAGCCAGGAAGGAGTGCATGGTAGGATGTGCGATGGGCTGCTGTTCTTCCACTTCAGTTTTTTTCTTCCAGCTATTCTTGTCTAGCTATCCATGCAAACATTTAGTAATGCTGGTCGGTGTTTAATGCTGATTTTGTGTTCGTCCGTCTTGGTCGACAGTATTCCAACTTGGCCATTATTGGAGTGTTTCTGAGAGTCGTCTTTTATGTACATAATAGTAAGTTAGTAGTAGGGAATGTGGTCCACAAGATATCACTCATGGGAGTTTTACTTACACAAAAATGTTCTGAGGGCAGAACTAAGAAGAGACGGGACCAGGACATCAGATCGGTTGGTTCCATCTCCTCTAGTTGCTTGGACCCACCTCCTCTACAATCTGATTGTCTTTTTTCGTTCTGTTTTGTAAAAACTCCCATGAATCAAAATGTCTTCATAACAGATTGAAAAGAAGGCCTTAGAAGCATACATGAAGTGAAAAGTATACTCTGGTGTGCTTTCATTAAACTATTTTGCATATTTATATTGTACCACACATGATTTTAGAGATACCCATACATTTCTGAGCATTTCTGTATAGTAATGAATGTGATGTACATTTTTCATTCAAGATTATGTCTGTTAATCTTATTAAAATGAGCTGGGGTGTCTTTAATATCCAAGTCATGATCGTGATTCAAGATATCATGTTTGCTTACCTTGCTTGTGTCTCACAGTGAGCCTGGGATTCTTTGATGACATCATCATTCCCCCGGAGTCTCTCCAACAGCCCGCCAAGTTGTATCCTGCACAGTGAGATTTTTTTTCTGCCCTCATGATATGAGTCTGACGATATGTTACTGTTGCTGAATGTGGGGGTGGGTCATCGCCATCCATGGCCCACCTATATTCCTTCACTGCGCGCATCAGTGATGAAGCTGAACAAGTTTGGGTGTGGGAGTACGAGACAGATGAGGGGGCCCACGATCTCTATATGGACCAGGGCGAGGAGATCCGCTTCAGAGTGGTGGACGAGCTCTTCGTAGACACGTCACCGACAGGCCCTTCTGCTGCAACGACCGACTCTGCTGCTGCACCTGGGACTGAGGACAGCGGCCAGAAGAAGGAGGCTCCGTACACTCTGATCGTAAGGGACACAAACCCCTAACCACTCTCGGTCATAAGATCGCTGTACTGTTCACGAAACACAACTTTTCTTGTAATCGGGAATCTTGAAGTCGTGGTTTACGCAGTACATGACTGTTCAGCAACAGGGGTCACACACTACAAGATTTTTCACCGGGAGGAATCCCCGATGAGTGTGTCTGGTCTCAAAGCTATGTTTTGTCATGAAAACACATTAGAGAAGTGAGACGGGGAAATGATAATTCTCTAGTGTCAATGCGCTGCAAATTGTTAAAATAACATCATCAAATTAAATCAAATCACTTTAATCAAATCAAGTTAACCTTTGTATATGTCACAAATAACCATAACTGTGACCACTGAACACTATGAACAGTTAGTAAACAAATTATACTTTTAAAACCTTTTTAAACTCCATCCTTGTGTGTTGTGTTGTGCTCTCATTGGCTGTAGTCTTTCGCAGCATTGATTGCCAGTTGCAACCAGGTCACAGCACTTTTCACGCTACAGGATTTGGAGTCGCCGACTGGTCCAGATATTTCGCCTGCTAGATAGGAGACATGCTTTTGCAACATGTCGGCAGTTCTGTCGAGTCGCATCTTTAAACACTTCACAAATAGCAATTCAGTGAGTGATAAACTACACTAGTTGTGGTTCAGTTGCACATGCTACCTGAATGGTAATATATCTCTGCATTGTGATCACTTGATGTTTTCTCACATTGCATTTCTGTACATTTTCCCATCACTGGATTCTTATTAATATTTTTGTTTCACTTCCTCAGAATCAGTATTCTTGTGTTCCAGGGCTCTATCAGTGAACCAGGCTTGGGCCTTCTCTCATGGTGGAACAGCTAGCGAAGGAATCTAATAGAACTGGTCAACATGCGAGGGCGCAAAGTAACAGACACTAATTTATCTGACCCTCTCGGAGTTCCCATGCCCTCCTGGCAAAGTCATACGAATGACGTCTTGTTGCAATTCTGTGGAGCAACCCAGGCCAAGGACCCCTAAGGCCCAAGTACTAGGAGCTGCAGTTCTTCCAGTGGGACCCAGGGCATTACTCTGTAAAAGGGTTGCCATAATACTACTGATGGCTGGCTTAGTATATCTTTTAATCTGAGTGATATGGGATAGCTGAGTTAAACAGAGTCAAACTGCAAGTGTTCATGCTGAAAGGCCCTTATGAACACAACAGAAAAGGCACCTGACTGGGATCTCCGGATTGGTTTTCCATCTCATCTGCGAAATGCTTGTTCTAAGCTTCAAACGTATGGAGGCATGACTTGTGTATATATAACCTTAAACTGCTCTGATTTTTCATTTCTCAACACAACTGGATAATTAAGAGAATACCACAGTTCAAATGAATGTGTACAGTCCAATGACCTGTAGCAACTGAAGGAGTATGTAAAATTAGAATATTTTTTATTTATATAATATTGAAATTATTTTAGCTATGACTTAGTTTCATTTTGAGTGGCCACTAAGCGCCAAACACCATGAACCTGGAGATGTTTGTGCGCTTAATGCGATATTGATCGTTGTGAACGTTTTGGAGAATTTATACTGCATATGAGTTATTGGTTTTTATTTTCCAAGCTGGATGCATTTTCGATTAATAAAACCCATTTTCCTTGTTTTGCCTGTGCACACGTTACAACCCAATCCAGCCGGATCATTGCTCGTGCTGCACGCCTGCTCACACACTATTAGTCAGTCTGGAGATGCGGCGGAGTCCCAAAACGTGAGGGTATTCCACTGATCTGCGCCTCTCATTATATATTTATTTATTTAATGTTATATAACAGCGAGATTCAAGGCATATGCACTTCCGTCTTCCGACTGCCAACAGGGTCTATCACGGTAGGATTGGATTATTTCATGCATGGATGTATGTATATAATTGTGCTTCCTTTTGTTTTATGTAAACCGCTGCCTTGTGGTATTTGTAATCTAAATCACGATACAAAATCACAACCTCGCGGTTTCTCTTTACAGCTAAGTTTTTATCAAATGTGAGACCTTCCAGCTTTTCGCTGTGATTATCACACCTTGGAGGCGCCGATATGTTAAACTATCGAATGTTCTGGAGCCAAAGGGAGGCGAGCTGATGGCCGGGAAGCCGGATCGGCGTTTCTCTAGCCTGATTCAGGGCATCTGACATCACTCCATCGTATGATTATATTAAGATGAGAAGATTAAGATCCTTTTCTCCAGAATTCGCAGAAAACTGAAGCGTTTTCAGACTTCAAAGGGCTCTCCCTATTTCCTTCACTTGTAAAACGGATAATGTGTTTTATAACATAGATACCAGAGGTACTTAAACACTCAAATATATTTTTAAATGAAACATGAGACTGCTTCGCCGCCGTTACATATATGGTGGCGTAACTATATAGCGTTGTTTATTAATGTACATCTCAATATGATCGTCTTTGTCTAGCTGTTTTTTTTTGCTCTTCTCCGGAGCACAGATTCCAGTAACACAGACGCTGCTTCTTACAAGAAGCTCCATTAAGTGAACCTCATTGTTCAGCGCTTAATTATGATAAAATAAGGTGTCAGCTTTCTGTCGACGCTGTTTCCGTTATTTGGTGCCGGCCGTTGGGTAAAGTAGCTGGATAATCTGCATGGTAGTGCGGTGTATATTTAATCAGATTTCATACGGCATTAAAATCCTCCATGACGTAAGAGGTTTATGAGGATCCGCCTTCCGCTGCGCGCTTTAACGTCAGATCAAAATGCGCTCTGGCACATAGAAACGCTCTCTGTCTGTGTCACTGCATAGTCTAGACTGTACGTCCCTGGGAGAAAGGATGATGTAGTAGTCACTGCTATTAACGACGCTCCTTTGGTTGCCTGTGTAGGATGGGCAATGTAGTATATGCAAAGATTTCTCTAATATAGAGGTATACCCGCCCATCTTTCCCCCAGCTGCCTGTCTTGGTCAGGGTCACAACAGATCTACTATGACTTACCGATTTTGTCAACAAATCTTACTATTTTAATGTAATTTTCAGAATAAAAAGGTAACTATGCCAAGTAGCTCCTACCAGACCTCTCTTCCTAAAGTCACTGGTTCTGTAACTTGTCCTGGGGGATCTCTGCCTATTCCTAATACAGCTCAATGAAATAATCCCGCCACTGTGCTTTGGGTTTGCTCTGGAGGCCTCCATCCAATGGGACATGCCTGGAACAGCCCGCTCGAGAGCTGACCAGGTGGTATCTTTATGAAACGCCAGAACCACTTCAGCTTACTGCTCTCGAACCACCAAACCAATTGATTCATCTCATATTCCCTCTTACTGCTATTTATAAACAGGATATAGAAGTGCCTAAACTGCTTCACTCACAGCGAACTCTTGTACCCCCTTACCTGAAAAGAGCCATTGACTTTTTTCAGTGGGGGTACCACGACCCGATTTGGAGGTGCTGACTCTCATCATTGCTGCTTCACACTCTGCATTGAACCACTCATTTGCCTGCTGGAGGTCTGTGTTGGATGAGGCCAAACGAAGGACGCCATCTGCAAGCAGCAGGGATGTAACCTTTGGCCACAGCTGTGCCCTGATATCCGGATTATGAAAGTTACAAAGAGGAGTGGCAGTGATAGTCTCTTAAATACTCGATCATGGGTGTAAATTACAGTGGTGGTGGTGGAGGGGGGGGGGGGTGATGTAACCCCCCCAATAATCATGTTTCCCACTAATTGGGCGGAGACCTCCATGCCCAACATGTCTTATTGATTTATTTGAATTAATTTTATAGGAATTAAAAATGTTATTTTGTAATATTTGTAATGTAATATTAAATCTGAGACGTAGATTGTTTGATAAAGAGCTACTCGGGAAATATTTTACAGCTTGACAGACACAAGCTAAAAGTAAGTTTTTTTTACATTCAGCATATATAAAATACAATCAGTTTAAGTGCAACAGACTGATAGAGGCACTTGTTCTGTTCTGGAAGCTTATGTTATTTTGACGGTTGCCTTTTTGTTTCATCAGCTCTCACTGAACTGAAATTTGAGCAGAATTATCAGAGTAACAATTTCTAATATTTCACTGCTGTTGACCATATTTTGCCTTTGAGGTCAACTTAAATGCTGCATTCAGTTACATGCTTTGTCACATCACTTACATGCTGGGTAATAGATGAATGGAGTGGAGTTTCAGTTGATTATGTGTCAAGAATTAGTAAGACAGCCTGATAATGACATAGCTCAAAGTATAAATTATGGATAAATTATGCTAAAATGTTGGCATATTAATTTTGACATTAATTAATTTGACTCATTATTAAAAATCACATTTACATGCTGTGATCAGAATTGGCTTATTTGGCTGTCTATTTACATGTCGGTTTATTGACTCTGATTCATACAGTAGGCAAGACAATGGTCACAAGCAGTATGGTTGATATATACAATGTGGACATTGATGTATAAAAAGTGCCTGTCAGAGGAAGCAGCCATGTCTATTAGATAGTTAATTATGGAAAGCACTATGACCAGAGTAAGTATGCCTACATGTAATACAAGTAGCCACCTGCAGGGGGCGGGCTGAGGGTGCCTGAGCACCTGCCATTTTGTCCGAAGTAAAAAAAATCCCTCCCATTAATGGCATTGAGTGCCCTTTGGTAATGAATGTGATGGGACAGCATAAAATAGGACAGGCAAGGAATGGGGTGGGCATTAACTATACCGAAGCTAGGCTAAACTAGGAATGTGGGTTGGATTGAACTGTAGATCAGTGCAGATGTGGGTCCGATGGACTTTGGAAGGACAGCCTCCACAGCCCCTCACCTCACACCAAGTCCCACTGCACACGCACACTTCACCCTCTTCTAGCATATTAGTACTACAACCCACATGCTAAATAATGAAGCATTTGTACCCTTTCCCACAAAGGTTTGGCCATTGTCACAAATGAGTGGTACATACACCTCTCATATAACTGTTTTTATTTACTCAACACATTCATGGTTACATTCATGAAAGCCATTGACATACTCATGACAGTAGCCCAAATGAATCATGGTATGTGTATTTTAATAGTTCCATTTCCACGTGTAATACAAAAGAAGGTTTCCTTACTGAGTCTGCCGGGAAATAGCATGACATTTCTTAGATTTTGTGCATAATGTTGGCAATTGATTCAAATGGCAGTTTTACCACTAGGGGGCCCCATAGAGTGAAAAACAACCACGACACAAAATGTCTTTGAAAAAAAATCACTCTACCTACTACATCCATCCAAAAAACTGAAATCCAGGTCCTCACCTCATGCAGATAGATAATAAAGAGCTCCTGACCTGCCACCATCGACCCGAGAGAGATCCAGTTCTGAGAGGAACCTGCCAGATGCCACAGTGAAGCCGCCCTCCAGTAGGACTGATTTTCACAAACTCCGATACAATCACACGCATTAAGGGGCGCAGAAGGTCCGGCCGCCATGGGAGAGCCCGGCCTGTCGTTCCCGTCCGAGTCCCAGCTCCGGTCATCCCGCACCACCTCCCTGTCCCTCTCCTTCCCTGCCCTGCGGGAGGGAAACAGAGTGTGGGAACGAGCACCGCCAAAGCCTGGGGAGCTTCCTAGCCCTTTGCCAACAAAGCGCACCCGCACCTACTCAGCGTGAGTATCTCACCGGATATTTTATATACCCCCATATATATACAGGGTGGGCCATTTATATGGATACACCTTAATAAAATGGGAACGGTTGGTGATATCAACCTTCCGTTTGTGGCACATTAGTATATGTGAGGGGGGAAACTTTTCAAGATGGGTGGTGACCATGGCGGCCATTTTGAAGTCG
>JAODUD010000045.1:987197-1005487 GCA_026784285.1 Stomatorhinus walkeri
ATTAGTATTTTACAGCAGTATATACCTAGAAAGACTGACTGGGTCAATTGACCCAGTCAGTCTTTCTAGTGTTAAGGTATTTTGGAAAAAAAAGGAAAGGCTGTTGGGATGGTTGTTGTTGTAGCACAAAATGAATGAGAGGTTCCTAAATATCAGGTCTTTTAAAAGTTCATACACCATCCAGGACTCTGGCTAAAAAGCAGAGGTGATCGGGCCTTTGCAGTGATTGCACCTAAGCTCTGGGATGAGCTGCCATTGCACATACACCTGGCTCCTTCCTTGACTGTTTTTAAATCTCATCCTAAAACCCATTTTTATGCCCTGGCATTCAATACAGCATTAATGAGTTAAGTTTTATGTTTACTTTATGCTGCCCTTTCCGTTTGTCTATCAGGTCGTATTTCCTTGCTTGTCCAGCACTTTGTTCAGCTGTTATTGTTGTTTTTAAAGTACTTTATAAATAAATGTGACTTGACTTGACTTCTTTCATAAGCGAGTAGAAGCTAGAAGAAAGAAATTAATTATGGGTAACAAGGTGTGCAATTTTCACCTTTACTGCTATTGAAAACAGGAGTAGAGTATAAAAGAGCATTCATTTGATTCTACACACCTACCACTTTATCACGGGCATAGTGAACGGTCGTGAGCTAGCAGTGACGAGTGTGTACGTTGTATCAGTATCGGCAAGGAGTTCAAGGAGGCTTAGTGAGCTATTTCAGTGAAGAGTAATTCCAGCAAGGATACAGCTCATCAAAGCAATAATTTACACCAGTGTTTGCAAACCCAGTCCTTGGGGACCCACAGCAGTCCAGGTTTTTGCTCCGTCTCAGCTCTCATGTCCCCTAGGAATAATTTAGACAGTTTTTCTCTATGTTGAGCACAGGGGAGGAGGAGTATGGCAGTCTCAGTAGAATACTTCTTGCTTTTACTTTACTTTGCAGCAGCATTTGCTGGTCAGCCCACATGGTGGATGGGGTCCTGGGTACATAAGCTATATATAATACCAACCAAAATTGAACTGTGTGGCCACCAGAGATCTCCTCAGTGTTTTATAATAAAACATGCATGCCTGGGGGGGCAGGATTGTGTGTTCATGGCACTGTGTGGAATGTAGTACGTCAACAGGTGTCAGTACAAACAGTTCTCAAAAAATGAGATGATTATACTTTATTGATCCCCTGGGGGATAATTCTC
Organism: Stomatorhinus walkeri; assembly: GCA_026784285.1. NCBI lineage: Eukaryota > Metazoa > Chordata > Actinopteri > Osteoglossiformes > Mormyridae > Stomatorhinus > Stomatorhinus walkeri. Next base: position 988,392 of record JAODUD010000045.1, read on the forward strand.
TTTTTGCATACCCCATCTTACTCTCCGTGGGTCAGAGCAAGACTGGCAGTGAAGAGCAGCCACCTGTTGAGGTGTCCAGGGAGCTGGGGGTTAAGGACCTTGTTCAAGGGCCCACAGACATGCTGAGGCCGGGCTTGAGAGAGGCCCCAGTCAGTTCGGATGGGCTGCCACACTTCCAGTATCACCACACTAAGCACTGGAGCTCCGGAGGGCTGTGTGCTTAGTCCTCTGCTCTTCACCCTGCTGATTCATGAATGTACAGTACCACTCACATCAAGGTAACGTACAACAGGCAGATAACATGGTGCAAGCAGAATCCTTGGGTTCCTTTAAATCGGGGCTAGATAAGATTTTAATAACTCTGAGCTATTAAGTTCTCCCCAAGTGAGCTTGATGGGCCGAATGGCCTCCTCTCGTTTGTATAGTTCTTATGTTCTTAAGGTTGTGGATGATACAACGTTCTGGGTCTGATAAGCGGCGATGATGAGTCAGCATACAGAGAAGAAGTGGACCGCTGTCCGTATGGTGCAAAGACAACAATCTATCTCTCAATATAAGTAAGATAAGAGATAATTGTAGACTTCAGGAAAACACACCCTGCCCACTCACCACTCAGCATCAACAGCTCGGCTGTGGTGATTGTTAGGAGTATCGAGTTCCTTGGGGTGCACATAACTGAGGAAACATCTCGTCATGAAGTAAGAAAGCCCGGCCGATACTAACCTTTCTGAGGTGACCGAAACGAGCAAGTCTTCCCCCCATCCATCCTCACCATGATCTACAGAAGCACCACTGAGAGCGTTCTGACCAGCTGCATCACCGTCTGCTATGGCAGCTGCAACCTATCCGACTGCAAGCCCCTGCAGAGGTCAGTGAAGACAGCAGAGAGCATTACTGGCGTGTCTCTCCCCTCTCTACAGGACATATTTCACAAACACAGCATCTGCAAGGCCTGCAGCATTGTGAAGGACCCTTCACACCCCTCACATGCACTTTTCAAACTTTTGCCATCCAAGAGAAGATACTGCAGCATCAGTGCCGGATCTGTCAGGCTGCAGGATCGTTTTTACCCCCAGGCCGTTAGGTTCCTCAGCACCAGGCTGCCCCCCAGGGTCTTCCACACTGCCTCCTCCACCTCCTAAAACTATAACTAGATACCTCATTCTGACCTTTATACCCTTTGAGCTTCCTGGCATTTTTCCTGTGAAACAGGATATATATGTACCCATACTGCAAAAATACTACAGTATACATTATATCACTGTAAATATTACATATCAACTCTTGTCTTAGTTTTTCACTGACCTGTATGGCTTTGCACAATGTCTTCTGTTGTTTCATTTTTTCTATTTCATCACATAATATTTTGTTACACTGTGCACCCTGAGCTGCAGAACTTTGTCTCTCTGTATATTTTTATATGGCTGAGATATAAAAGTTTACTTAGACTTTGAAATTTTAAATGTAGTTTATGGATGTCTGGCTTATGTAATTACACATATAGTATCTTGGGTTCAAGGTCCCATACAATTTGCCTAGGTAGCACTATAGCCTAAAGAATGAAAGAATTACTAAATAGGTTATAAGTAATACCTGATTTTAGCGATGGACATCAGAACTCCACCCCAATACACCAAAGCCTTCCAGAGACTAACTTAAATACGCATATTTATTGTATTGTATTATGTCAAACAGGCAACAATATGAAGATCACCTTTTATTGCAGTTCCCAAAAAACATGCAAATACAAGACTAATGCAGTTGTTATCCATAAATACTTTTATTTTATACATTGATTTGAAATGTAACAATTCATTAAATTTCCCCACCACTCATCACACTTCCGAAAAGCTTACAATATTAAAAAGTATGACAAATTTAAATGATGTAAACACAAATCACAAACAGTAAGTATTCAGCATGGTTTTTATTCTCACACGCTCAGTTGTGCACTGATGGAAATTTGATAGGAGCAATTCCACACAAAAACTGTCACGTGAAAGCGAAATTAGGAATTTGGTACAGAATGAATTCTTTCCATCAAAACTTCAATGTATAAAACTTTTGCAGTTTGTTGGTCTTGGGTAAACAATAGTGCCTTGCAGGGCAACCCAAACACACCCTTAGGAATGCACGGTTCAGTAGTGAAACTGGAAGGAAAAGAAGGTCAATTGGACTGTACAGCTATGACAATTAGCCATTGTAAAAGTCAGCAAACCGTTGTGGGGCATAGGTGCAGATTGAACAGCAGGGGGCAGTGCTGCTCCACTTGACCTAATGGCACAGCATAGTAAATGCCAAAGGGTCAGCTAGAACAGGATCAATCTTCAACAAACCCCTGTAATTCAGCCTCACCCTCATTTGAAATGGTCAGTAGTGATAGAATGTAAAATGCATATAATTTTATTCACAATCCTTGCAATTGCACTGTAATTAAATTGTATTTATTCCATGTTTACATGAATAATTTATACATATTATATAATACATCAATACCTGAGGCCTGCCACGCATGCTACAGTTGTAGTGTAATAAGTTTCCAGTTTAGTTAACTGCTTTATAAATCATTAAAACTAATAACCCTCCCTTTGTTTATTGATTAAAAAAACTGAAATTTCAGCATCAGCAATCAAAGTCCCTCAGCCATTAGAGTCCAAAAGGCATGAACTGGCCCTGCTAGAGGTAACTAGGTGGTACCAGTGCAGATCAGTCCAGTTCCACAGACAGACACACCCAACACCCACGGTAAAGGGCCACAGATGAAACCAGCAGTGATGGACGCAGGTGTACCCATTGCGTCTGAGAACTGCCCTAACATTCCTGGAATCTTCACTACAGCTCCCCAGCTCAAGGCATTGCTGAATATGTACAAAAATACTTCATTTCAGGTGACTACTTCAAATTAGGGGTGCTAATACTTTACTCAGATAACTTCTATTATTCATCATCAATGAGCTTCTCAGCTCCATTCTCTGCCTGACAGGCAGATCCACTCCCCTCCTCACCAGCCTTTCCTCCTCCTCCCCCTTCTTCCTCCTCCTCCTCCTCCTCCTCATCGCCGTAAGAGGAGGCCTGGCTGCCATAGTTGATTGTGGTGCGAGAGAGGTCCACCTCGATGGGGAATACATCAGCCTCCTTCAACACTGCGTAGCACTCGTCATAGTAGCGGGACATGCCCGAGACAAACCGCTGCAGCTGGAACACGATGTCTTGGACTGTACGGGGCAACGGATAATAAAGGAAGATTACTTCAAAGTGACGGCAGAGGCCGACAAATAGCAAAGACATTTTAATCCATTAAAAGCCAGTTTGAGACAGACACAATAAAATGCTGACCGTGTTTCTGGTCCAGAAGCTCCAGCTTCTCCAGTACATCCTTCCTCATCTTAGCAAAGCGGGCCCGTGCTTCCTGGCGGCAGCGCAGGACGAGTCGGTACTCGTAGTTGCCTGTGCTGACGCGGTACAGCGGCTCACCCAACGCCTAGAGAACCCAAATAAACACAGAGAAACATCTAAGCACCCTTCCGCACTGTAAACCTTCATTCAGCTTCTTTTTTTGCTCCAGCTCCCACCATAAGACCTCTACTTTTGGCAAGATACACCCATCTGCTTCGTAATGTCACCTCAACTCAATCCTTTCACAGGTGGTGTCTGGGAGCTTTACTTACACTAAAAAGTTTCAGAAGAAAAATGATTGGAACCAACCAAATTGTAAAGGAGGTGGGTCCAAGCAACTAGAGGAGACAGGATCAGGATTGGTTATCTCTCTGAACCAATCATTTTTCTTTCTGCCCTCAGAAAATGTTTGTATAAGTAAAATTCCCATGAACATAACTTCTCGTTACTTCCAGAACAACCAGAAAAACCAGAACAAAAGTTACTCACGATGCAGCTGTACTCCTCATCATCCATCTCCTTCACCTTCAAGCAGTACGACTGAAACAAAGGCAGGCAAAACATTGACCACCACAAGGCAAAAGCACAGGACACCGACATGCCAGCACATTCCGTAAGGGAGTAACAGGCAAATCCAAGCAAAGAGGGTGAGGAGAGACCGGCTCTCACCAAGTACTCAAACTTCACATCGAGGTACTTCCGAATAGTCAGCTTGGTATCTGGAATGGCCTTATGCAGGTAAGTGTTCAGGTCATGAAGCATCTGACACAAAAGCGAAAAAGAATGGCGGCTCTAATAAATATTTACACGTATAAATTACTTTTCCAGCTCCTGGAGGAGGTCCCATATAAGCTGAGCTCTCATTGGCTGCTAGTCCTGCTGGTCAAACCCCTCGAAAATCATTTCTACTGTGTTTAGGTCAGGTGACCTGGTTATGTGAGGCAACACTATATCACTCTGCTTTGTAGGCGGCTTGGTGTGTGCAATGTTTTGATTAGTATAGTGTGAATCAGAGTGAACGTGTAAACAAATCCTGATACCCTCACCGGTTTTACGGTCTTAAGCAGACGGATGCCAAACTTCTCGATGCTGCGGTGGGCCTCAGCGAACTTCACAAAGGCCTCGCTGGCCGCGGCCTGGGGTTCCCGCACTCCGATGACGGAGAAAACGTCACCAAAAGCTGCCAGGAGCGGGACACACGTGTGTGGGAATGTCAAACACATGAGGCAGACTGCACCAACACAAGCAGGTGGGAGCGGCATTTTCCATGGTAACCATTACCTCTGTGAGTCTGCGACAGCTCGAAGAACGCCCTGAGCAGTCGTTTGGTGTGCTCCATGAGGCCTGAGGCAAGACACACACAACAGCAACTGTCACAGCCTCTACTTCATTTTTATCACATAATAATCTTACTCTCCTTAATTCTTAATCTAATTTTGTTTCTGGTAATTGTATGATCAGAGGCTTTGACAGGACAATAACCGTTTTGTTTGTAGCGCCAAAGCACTGAACGGACAAAGACAAGCATTTGAGCCCGGCGACGGCTCAATGAGTATGAATGCATCGCACAGGAAGCGGCTACCTTTGTAAAGCTCCGCCGTCTTCTCCAACTCCTCCAGCCTCTTCACCAGTCCGTCTGCAACCAGACCACAGGTGTGTCACCACTGCACAGAGATGCACACAGGACTCCGCACAGGCCTCCACACATTCCGTACGAAAAGGCAGCGTTTCCCAATCCCGTTCTTGGATACCCACAGATGGTTCACATTTCTGCTGCCAGACAGCTGGGAGGGAGCAGAAACATGCACTGTCTGCGGTTCCCTGAGCACTGGGTTGGGAAACATTGCAATAGGGAAATGGTGCTCAGATCATCCAGCTCACCGTTGCAGAGAATGGCACGGCTCAGCCCCAGCGCATCAGCCGTGCCTGAGCTCATGTTCTCAACCAGTCGATGCTTCACCTTCTTCAGAACTGAAACACAAACCGCAGTGGTGTCAGACACAACATGCCAACACCCTGGCCGCACTGCCATGAACCTGAGAAGTCACATTCCCCCATGTCTCATTGCTGCGTTCGTCTGCTTAGCAATCTACCTCCTTCTCCCTTACTCCACACACAGTACCTCCGTCCCTTACTCCACACACAGTACCTCCGTCCCTTACTCCACACACAGTACCTCCGTCCCTTACTCTACACAGTAACTCCGTCCCTTACTCCACACAGTACCTATGTCCAGTGATTTTCCCTGCTTGGGGTCAGCCTGCAGTTTGTTGTAATGAATGTTCGCTTCTCCCTGTTTAGAAAATAGAGAGAAGTGGGAACAAAGAATTAGCTTAACAAAAGATAAGAGAGTGGAAATGTGGAAAAACTGAAGCTAATTATAAATCCAGCAGTATTTTATACTGCCAACCATGGTCATTTTAAAGACTGGCAGCCCATGCACGGCCAACCTGGGATCAGATCCAGGCTCCTCTGTGACGCTGTACTGATTTAGCGGTTAAAACATGCATGGAAGGAAACCCTTTAAAAATGTGCAAGGCAATACTAGTAGAGACCAACATCAGCCAAACACTAGTACTTAACTTCTGACAGCAACCAACAAACCCATTTATCCACTGGTGCCTGGAAAAACAAACACACCAGGCTAGCACTTTACAGGGACTTGGAACCAAGGGACAACAAGACAACACTTCTAATGGACACGTGGGCATGTCACATGACACAAGGACAAAGCCTCCCACTTGGCTGCAGGCCACTACAGCTGCAAGAGGGAAACATCCTATTTCCAGCAACTGCATGACTAAAGCAGCACGCTGCATCCACCTGCGAGTACCTGCACCCCACCTTTAGTGATTATTATTGTAGTTTTCCTATTGATAGGTATACCTGCATAAATGAGTGCTGACATTTTATAAAGTGCATCTGTTATAATTACAGTATAATTATGCTGACAATTTTAGTGATAGTAAATATTTGAACTGAATAGTTAATGTTCAAATACACAATCTTAACAGTATTTAAAATTTATTAAAATAAGCAAAAGAAATCCATGGCCATGAATTTAGAACGTCTCTAAGGTCACATATCCATTTAATCACTGATGCATTTAAAATCATACGAGCATCATATTAGATATAAAGCTATAACAGAACAGCAGAACATCTGCCAGTGTCCATTCACTCCCTGCAGCTCCAAGCCCACCTGCACAGCCTGGATCATCTTAGCCACCTCCACTTTGGTTTTGCCCTTGACGGGTTTTCCATTCACCCCAGTGATCTCATCTCCGGCTGCCAGTGTCCCGTCCAGCGCGGCCGGCGTGTTGTCAAACACCTGGAAGGGAACGAGGAACAGCTGAAAGCTGATGTGGTAGCAGGTGTCATTACACAGAGGTAAGGAAGCAGCGAAGGGGACTAAACCCGAGAAAGGCCTGCAAGTATAAATTTAGAGTCTATCACAAATACAATGAAACATTTAATCATTCATGGGAAATCAGCCCTTGAACAAATGGGACACATCAGAATATCTGTACTTACACAGATATATGCATTCGCTCATTCATACACATGCAGCAGAAAAACATACCCTCCACAAGGTAAAGTCATCATAAGGTTCTCGTACCTGTACTATGTAGAGACAGGGGCAGTACTGGGCTCCCCCTCCAATGCTGATGCCTATGAGGTTCTGTGCGTCCTTCTTTAGGGTCACAGTGCCGGGAACAGTCGGGATCCCTCTACGGGGGACAAACCTTCACTTTACTTCTATGCTCAATTTTTGAAAGGTAAAAGTAAATTAAAATCACTTGTTCTTTTACTCACAGAAAAAAAGGTAACAACTGGTACCTTTGCTTGTCACTGAGGCCGTTCCTTTGTAATTGTACCTTTGAAGGTAAAGAATTACACTCTGGGGAACATCCCAAAGGTACAAACAGCATTAATGTACTATCAGTGGTACAGAAATGTTAGAGTCCATTTCTGTACCCTAAAACGTAAATTTACCTACAGTTACGGGTGCAAATGGCTGGTCCTTGAGGGTACAGCACCAGTGACAAGCAAAGGTAGAAATTTTTAACTCATTTTTCTAACAGTGTATATACTGGCTGAGGTCGCTTCCAAATAGTATTTTATAGTACAATTGCCATATAAACGTATAAGGAAACATTCTTATTGAATTTATAGTGTTTCTACAATTGGAATTTTTTATATAACATTACAAAAAACAGATTGATAAAAAAATTGCTAATTCGGGAGGTGATCTGTCAGTATTAGCTAACAGCTTAACTTACAGCTTGTCTTCCTCCAGCTCATAGTCCATGTCCGTGAACATCGCGAAAGTTTATAAGCGTCCCCGGCGTTGGTATCCTGGCTGCCAGTGAAAAAAACGTGTAAGGTAATATAAAAGACATATGGCGCAGCATTTGCAGAGAATGCAATAACCATTCATCTGTACATTCGCAGGCTAACATTAAGTGCCGCGTATGGTAATAACTTGTTAGTAAGACGAACACCAGCAGCAATGTCAGTTTCGACTGGGCACCGCTTATCGGGGGTGTTCACGCCACCACCGTCACAGCTGGTGTCACCTGTACTGCTGCTAGTTGCCTGGTTTTCACAGCGAGAACAAAATATTCCAACAGCTACGACAGGCAAGCACAGCACATTATTAAATTAACACCAGACTTCATTAATAAATACAGAATTAGGTGCACTGCTCACACAAACGAAACACTACCGGTTTGTAAGGCCGCTTTTGCCAGCCGCACACTTAAAAACATTCAGAGATGGACCTACCTTTGATGCTAGTTAGCTGGCTAGCTATCTCAGACACCGCCGAAGCTGACAGTTTCACGGGGAAATAAATTAACCATACGTGTTCATGTGCGATTTACAAGATAAACACGCCACAACTATTATTCACATTTTTTATTCTCGTGTAAGCGGATACAAGCGGCAGGTTACTGTTTGTTTAATGTCGTCACTTCCGGCAATTAAGCGGAACTGTGTCTTGTTCGGTGAAACGGTATAAATATGCATGAGCCGTGGGTAAGTATTAATCAGGATCACTGCAAATGATGCGCGGTTTTTGAACAGTATGCTATTGAGTAGGGAGAAACTCAGGATTCTGCTATAAAGTAATCTTATCTTAAAATAGTGAGTGCTTAACATATATTAGTATTATAATAGAGAGATTATAGCTTAGTTAGAGAGATTATAGTATAGTTTGTCTACTCATATAGAATACCTAGACGACTTTAGTCTTTAATTAATAGAAATTTGTTTACATTATGTTTGCATTAAGTCTAAATAGGAAAAATAAACATTTAGTTATAGAAGGATATAGGCTTGCACTTCTGCTTTTTAAGGCAAAATGTTTATTGCTCTTATATATAAATTCTTACAATATAACAATTGGTAATTATTTACAAATGGTTTTAGTTGGTTGTATTTTGAAAACAGTTGTTTCAGTTTGTTTCCAGTCTGTTAAAGCGCGATATCTGCACTGAAGATTGTAAAAGAGGGATTTGCTGCACCTCTCAGAGGGCTGCTGCTGTCTATGAATTCAGTGTTAAACCCCAGACTTCCAATCGGCTTGTCTGACATCATGACCGTAAGCTGTCACAATTATACGCTCAGTGATCTTGACCTTCTGTTTCATACAACAAACAACTTTAATAGATATATTGACAAAATACTCTCGTGTTTTAAGTACAACGGGCTCATTCTTTTTTAAGTTACACAAGCGTAGTAGCTTATTATACTATACTATTATACTACACTATATTACCAAAAGTATTGGGACACCCCTCCAAATCATTGGCATGATGTCAGATAGGATGCCACCTGTGGAATTGACTGCAGACAGTTAGCAACTTATGCAAACTGTGCGCCTTAGCATGCGTTGTCTCGGCTCTGTGATTTTACATGGCCTACCACTTCTTGGCTGAGTTGCTATTGTTCCCAATTGCTTCCAGTTTGTAATAATACCACTAACAGTTGACCGTGGAATATTTAGTAGCAAAGAAATCCTATCACGATGCCATGCTTGAATTCACTGAGCTCCTGAGAGTGACTCATTCTTTCACAGATGTTTGTAGAAGCAGTCTGCATGCCTACGTGCTTGACTTTATACCCCTGTGGCTATGGAAGCGATTGGAACACCTGAATTCAATGATTTGGAGGGCTGTATGTTTGGGGTCATTATCCTGTTGGAGGACTCATGACCTGCGACTGAGGCTGAGCTTTTTGACACTGGGCAGCATGTTTCCCTCCAGGATGCCTTGGTGGTCATGAGACATCATTTTGCCCGGCACAGATTCAAGGATCCCCATGCCAGATTTAGCAAATCAGCCCCAAGACAAAACCAAGCCCCCTTTATGTTTCACAGTATGTATGGTGTTCTTTTCATTTAAGGCTTCATTTTTCCTAATGTAAACATAGGGTTGATGTGACTGGCCCAAAAGTTTTGTCTCATCAGACATTCTTCCAGAAACTTTGGGGCTTGTCAATATGCATTTTGGAAAAATCCACTCTGGCTTTTTTATGTTACTCTGTTAATGGAGGACCCCCCCTGAGTCTTCTTCCATGGAGCTCATTATTGTTCAAAATGTGACGTAACCTTGACCTTGTAGCTCTGCTTGAATGGATGGTTTCCTTGGCTCTTTTTCTACCATCTGCACTATCCTTCTGTATAAATTGTGTTCAGGTCAAAGGTCACTTCAGACTGACCTCCTTCAAGATTTAAATGGTCTGCTGAAGGATGAGATTAACTCTCTGCCCAGAATGCACAGCAACACCAAACACTTAGAAATTAAGGTTTTTATTGTCAAAAGCAATTCATTGATTACAACTTGTAAAATGTCAATTTTTCTTAAATGAAATTAAAATCAACTGAATTACTGATTTTCGATTAAAATGCTTATAAAGACATGATTTTTTTGTTTGATATTATATTTCTGGTTATGAAAGAAAAATATGACGGGACAGTGTGATACAGTTAACCCAGAGCAAAGTCTATGGGGTTGAAACAGAGTTGGAAAAATCACAAGTACTTTCCTACTACTTTTAACATATATGAAGTTATAAGGCATAAACTTATACCATACAAGAAATGGATTTTAACAACTTAAATTGCAATAAAAATGAAAAAAATACAGTTAACTGGATCTAAAATAAAACCTGAATGAAATGCCAAAAATAAAACAACACTTGATATCCTAAAAAGGAAAGTATAACTTGAGTAAAATGTTATTTTTTTTTTTTGCCATAAACAAATGAGTGATGATTATATGAAACTAACGTCACCCCTTCAATCTGCTGTTACAGTGTATGAGATATACTGTAGCTAACAAAGGGTAGGCAGAGTGCAGAGGATACTTTTGGATTTGATTGAACTTAATTTCCATTTAATGTCTGTCTACTGAGTCTATTTTTTTTATTATTTCCATTGTATTTATACTACATTTTATTGATTATAGATTTCCACCACATCTGATGAAATTCTCACTGCATTGACAGCCTAGTAGTTTTACTTATGTTATGGTCGCCATCCTCTTCCTCAACAAGACAACAGAATCTTCAGTCAAATGAGCTCTAAGCTCCTGAGCGCTTGTTCTTTTGTAAATGCTCTCCAGGCTTGAGGAATCTCACCACGTCCGTGGAATTTATTGCTGTAATACTTCTCCAGGTCACTTTGAAATCGGCACACAAACCATTTCCAGTACGGCAGCTCGGAATTATCGGGAGTAATACTCCAGCATGCATAGCTGGGACCAGCTTGTTTGTACTGTTTATACGGACATAAATCCTCATCTTTACTGGTGTTTGAGGGGTAGAATTCTGCATCACTTGCAACTGAAGTTGTACAAAATCCAATAAAGAGATTATCAGTCCCTCTGTATTTCCATCCATTGATTCCACTACTGCGGTGAAAGGGGACTTGATGATCCCCATCGTGACCTTTCATTGTGTTGGTGCAGATGGCTTTGCAGAAGGGACACTGCACCCAGCAGCATTCACACAACTGCTTGATCAGAATCTCATCTGGCCCTTCTCTGAATTCATTCAAACTGATGGAGGACTTGGAAGTAAAATTCTCTTCTACCTGCTTAGTGATTGTGCCAAGAGACGTTTCCATCACTTCCTGTAGGAAATCAAAGTCAGTAATATCTTGATGGTTCATACCTTTGATGTCATTTTCTGCAAATCTCAGTTCATCAGTCAGCTGTCTGGAAAAAACTTTGAGCCACATGTTAACATCACCTTTACTCTGTTTGGTTTCCTCTGTTGCTGTGTTAGTTGCATGAACTAGGCACTGATGCTTCTCTCTAATGTTCTTTTTGATTATTGATAGGATTTTAGTGTTTGCAGTGCAGAGGAAATTCTCCACATTATGTTTTATGAAATTTTTGAAGTGTTTCTCTGGGTTATGGATGTACTCCACGAACTTGTCAAAGTTCTCTTCCTCTGCCAGTGATCTCAGGATGTGCATCTCCATGCCAGATCTGTTCCCACTAAAGGCCAGGAAACTGGCCCTAATTTCTCCAGCTATATCAATGGCTGTTTCGTCACACACTGCCTGACAAATGGATCCTTTCAGTTTGGTGCAAATGAACACCGCAAACACTGCTGCTGATGTTGCACCATCACAGCATGTTTTGAAGATGCTGTAGTACTGCGGTTTCATACTGAGTAGGTACGTTTTCACATCATTTCTTTCTATGAATTGCTGGTGAAGTTCAGTAAACTTACTCTCTGCAATTTCACACACATAGAGCAAAAGGTTTATGATTAACTCTTTTTTAAGATGAAAGTTTTGGTGTTCTGATTCAAACTTCTTCACTTTTTGTTTGACAACATTCTTTATTTTCTGAATGTAACTATCATTGTAGCCGATTGTTGAAACTGGCTGTTCTTTAATGTACGCCTCAATTTCTTTGGCAATATCTATCATTATTGTCCTTATCCGATCTTGATCTTCAGGTGTTAGGCTTTTAGAAACTCTGTTCCATATTTTACCAAATTTATTCATTGTAATTCCTTTCTTAATTGATATGTATGATGAATAATCTCCTTTGTAAAAAATGGCTCTGTATTCTGCGGAATCTTTTAGTTTATGAACCAGGCCCCTTTCGTTGTCTTCACATAGGATGCGTAGAACATCGTCTCCTACCGTAATGCTCTTAATAGGAGTCATGCCTTGTGTCAGCTCTGAAACCCACTCTGCCCACATTGAGTCAAACTCTATCTTTGATTCCTCTTCATTGCTCATGTCTCTCAGTTTCAATGCCAGCTCTTTGCTCTTGTTGAAAAGCTCATTCTCATACTGTGCTCTCTTTTCATCTACTTTCTTACAAGCTTTCCTCTGTTGAATAACTTCATCAAATTTTCTTTTTGTTCCTCTAACAAGGTCATCATGAAGCTCTCTGATCTTTTGCAGAAATCTTTCCTTCCACTGAACTAGGACCTCCTTTTCATGGCTTTCTTCAAAGTATTGAATCATCATTTTCTTAACCTGGTCATTGGGTTCCATCAGTTCTTCAACAAGAAATGTTTCGGGCACCATGTCAAATGTTTCATTTTCAATCCTGTTATGTAGTTTGTTTTCAGTCACCAGCATTGCCCTCCTGAGTGTCCATGTCCATTTCCCATACTCAGTCTCCAGGTGTCTGTATACGGAAATCTCCAAAGTATTCTTAAAACTGAAAACAAAGTTTTCATTCAGAAGAGCGTTCCAAAGATCACGGATTCTGGTTTTGAAATGTAACAGCTTTTGTCCTCTTTGACACAACTTGGTTTGTGAGAGATCTCCACTGATCTCTGTGTGAGAGAATATTGTTTGTTTTAGGTCCTGGATGTTCTCACTGTAACAGGGGTTTGGGGGGGCCATTGGTGGGCTGCCTTCCCAAAGTTGTGCAAAGTATTTGACATCTCTTGTTATATCAAAAGCGATGACATCACTGAAACACTCCACATCATGCTCTTCTTCTTTGGCAGCCAGTTGGGTCATCTTATCGAGCTTCTCCTGCAGACGCCTTTTCCCCTCCATGGTTTTCTCGTTAGCTGTGATATCTCCCACGTTCTGATGAACAAAAACACACCTGGGAGACAGCTTCATTTTTTTCATTCTTAAAAAGGCCTGAACTACAATCTGAAGAATGTCTTGCATTTCTGTGGGATTTTCTCCAAATATGTTGATCAAGGTCATATCTCCAAGACCTACGACAAAGGTCGCCAATTCATTGTCATGGCGGAGTGTTGCCTTATCAGCCAACTCCAAAGCTCTTAGGCCCTCTGTGTCAACAACAAGAACATAGTCAAAACTTTGCTGCATTTTCATATCTTTGGACAGTTCCACAAGCTGCATAAAAGCACCACGTGTGCATCTTCCAGCACTGACAGCAAACTGCAACCCAAACATTGCATTCAGCATTGTAGATTTTCCGGTGCTTTGAAGACCCAAGACAGAAAGAACAAAGATGCGTTTGTCTCCAAGTTGCTTAATGACTTCATCCAAAACAGCATCTATCCAGTTCAGAGGAACATGCGCTGCATCACCGTCCATTAGCTCCAATGGGTACCCAGATATCATGAGTGCTGCAGCCAGTTCAGGTAGCAAAGAAATATTTCCTCCTTTTACTGTCATTTGATCTTTCTCACTTCTCCAGGCTTCATAAATCTGCCCAACTTCTCTCAGAAAGTGCTCAATCCCAAAAGTAGCAGCATTTAACTCCTTTGATGCGTTCTCCAGTTCCTGTTGATTCATTTCCAATTCCTTCAATGTAGCACGGTGTTTTTTCAAAGTCAGGACCGTGGACCACTTTTCGGCATACTTGTGTTGAAGATTTAATAGTGTGACTGAGTAACGATCATCCATAAGAATCCCCAACCATTTTAAGAAATATGCTCTTTGATTTGAATCCAGAGTTGCCAGATTATTGATAAATGATGCCATGAGGTTACTCAGACCACAATCTCTTTGATTACTTCTTATTGTTCTCATGTCCTTTTCTATTTTGCTCTTGTGCTTCTCAATGTCTCCATGTAATCGATACAGATCTTTGTTTTTCTGGCACCAATCTTTCCACAATTTTCCCTGACAAGGTAGAAACTTCTCTTTGATTTTGAACAGCTTGGTTTCTTTCAGGTGCTCCAGCAATTTGAGTGCACATGCCTTGCCCTTTTTACAGTCTTCATTGTCCTCATCTACTTTGAAACCTGACGTCTGCAATGCATCTTCGAGTTTGAAGGCCTGATGTGTTTTAAACAAACTTTCTTTGATGGTTTTTATCAAATCCTCTATTATATCAAAGTGATTTCTATTTTTTAACCCGATTTTATATTTTCCCTCAAACATTTCAGTTACAGCACTGTCATCATCATCAAGCAAACACATTAGAGGTTTAGAAGAACTGAAAAGTTCCTTTACAATCTGAAAAGCATTTTCGCCCTGGCTTAGATTTGGTAAAAAGACAACATTGACTGATGCAGATTTGGTCAAAAACTGTCGCTGCAACTCATTTTCTTCCGCATCACCATGGAGATTGCAGAACGCCACACAGTCCCTGAAATTATCAGTATCTTTCCCAGAAGGACAGTACCAAGCAACTTCCACAACTCCATCCATCAACAAGCATTTTTGGCTGTTTTCTGGACAGTTTCTGTGGAAGAATGTATCATGTCGCTGGTTGATTAAGTCATTCAAAAGCAAAGACTTGGAAGTGGACACTGAGCCTAACCTGAACACTGATACCATCGGCAATGCAGCTTTGTAGATTGGCATGACTTTGCTTGTCACTTCACCGGAGTCTTCAGGTGACTTCCAGCTTTTGGTTATTTGCCGAAATGTCCAAATTGGACATTCTATCTCTTGAGTAGTGGGGTTAATCACAATGAGAGGCAGTGCATACTGACACTGGGACAGCTTAGTAACCATGTACTGCTTAAGAAAATCATCTGCACAATGAAACACAGCCATCTGAACATCCATTGGGTGGATGCGGTTCTTTGTGTTGCTCTTGTCATCACTCACCGTTTTTCTGAAGAGCGCATTAAAAACTGATGCTGGGGCATCGTTGATTCCAGCCTTATCGATAGACCTGTCACTGCACGTGTTACTGTTCTGCTTTCTGACAGTTACATATCTGGCCCTGTAGTCCATCATCAACAATCTCTGCAGAAAAGCATTGGGCAGGTCTTGCTCTGTTCGCGGCTGCTGCTGCAGCAGTGAGGAGCAGCTAATTTGAAGAAAATCCTTTGTTGTTAATTTATCTTGTAGCTGAAGTCGCCTCAGGAGCTCCTTAATATCCATGTCCTCGCATTGTGGACCTTCAGCCGTCTTGCTCTCAGCTTGACCTGCTCTCACTTCGGCGTCCTTTAAAATCAATTACATCACACCATTAGTAGAAATTTCACTGATAATATCACACATATTACGATCTGTTTTATGCCTCCCAGCAAATAACCCAACATCATGTTTTTCTTCATAAAAGGTGCTTTTCCACTGCACAGGTACTGTACTTTGGGGACTTTGAGAAAGTACCAAAAATACGGCACTTCAAATGGATGGTTGTCAACTGCCATAATGGCTATAGTATATTATAGGGCTGGGTTATGTGTGATATTAACACCTGCATCTCATGGTATGCTCATGCAATTGTCACATCACAAAAAACACGACAGTCAGCTAGATTGAGAACAGTCTTTTTCATACCTTCACACTGTACAGACATTATAGTATATGAAAAAAATAACAGCAAGCTTTGCAATTTTCATGAATTTTCCCTTTCAAGATTATCTAGTACATGTTTAAAAATCAGTTTAAAGTTTAGCTCTGCTGCTTTTGCATAAGTGCTGCATAAGATCTCTGAGACAATCATAATCATTTCCATCCTTGCTGTTTAAATCACTCCAGATGAGTTTGAAAGAAATTTTCTTTTTCTGCTATATAAATTCCCCAATATTTATTACAATAAAATCACATCGTGATATTTAGAAATTTTGCCCTAGTATATTATGCAAAGTACTGTGGCACCGGGTGGACTGAGGCATGGCGGGAGCAGAGAGGGATAAGGAGACTTGCTTGCCAGGGAAAACATGTTCTTTAATTACAGTCCTTGAAAGGACTACAACAGGCACCCAAAGAGCACCGAAGCCGTTACACAGAACGGAAACACGAGGTCGTCAAATGCCGAACTGTAAGGTGCACAAACAGTGGGAGATTTACACAAGCTAAATACACGTGAGCATCTGACAGGGTATACATAAGACACGGGCAAACACTCGAGCAACAGTAGGGAAATGTAACCATTAACATTAACAACAACACATCAAGGGCTATTTACAATTACACGTGGGGCATGCTGGGACATACGCCCTGCCGGTGCTACAATACTTTTATTTCCTGTCATGTTTTCCTGATCTCATTGTATTTGTTCTTCTGACCACATCGTAATTAAAGAGTACGTCTCTTCATTTGCCCACGTGTCCATTATTATTACTTTTTTAACTTCATTTACTGTTGGTTTCTGAGTTTGTAACTTTTTTTCACAACAGCGGTTCTTTTGTGTTTAGATGCAGGATATTTGCCTAGCCAATGAACAAAGAAAACATTTCAAGTCCCACCCCAAAGAACTCAACTGGAAGTAAGTGGAAAAGGGAAAGTACCAAAAGTAAGGTACTGATGGTGCGATGGAAAAGTGGCCTTAT
>JAODUD010000045.1:1024484-1041170 GCA_026784285.1 Stomatorhinus walkeri
AAAGTGACTCCTTTATAGACAACTCAGAAGCTGTTAGTACTTCGTCCCTGATTTGGTTTTGATTGTCATTACTTTCCTGCTGACTCACCCTACTTTCTGCTAATCTTAATGCTAACGCAGTTTTTAACATACTAATACATTTTGCGCACAACCTCCCTCTCGTTTTACCTAAAGCCCCTCCAATCTTGCACCAGTGTCCCCATTCTAGCGCTACAGTTCGATATGGCGTGTTCATGGCTCCCCACAGTCCCTCCCTGCATGGAGGATGTTTCGCAGTTCCCGGCACATTGCCTCCTCGCCTGTTGGCCTTGTATACCACACAGAACAGCATCTGCACCGTTGCTCTGCTCGCTTGGCACTCGATTGCAGACACTCGAGACTCCCCCCTGCCTCTCCAACCCCATGTGGAACATCACAAATAATGCTAATCTGTCACCAGATTCCCTGCTGTAGCTGAATTATTGCACATAACCACTTTAGGCCCAGTACTCTCAATGGCGCAGCACCATTTTCCTCAGAATATACAAATGGCAGAATAAGCTAATTATGTTCTTAGCCATTATTCCAAATGAAACCTTTGAAGGTGTAACGGGGTGCAGAAAATGAGGCACAGAATCAAGATTGGGCTCTTCGGCTATTTGGCTTCTTGCTCTTTTCTTTACTAGGTGTTTCTCTAATCGTCTAAAGGTGATAAACAGGGCAATTTTTAATCAATACTGACCATTGCTGCATGGGCCCATTGATATTAGGCAGCAAAACCTTTGATTGACAGTGGGCAACTTTTTGAGATCATCCCAATCCAGATGAGTTGCTCATTGTCTTACTTGGTTGGCGTTGCTCGGCAACATTGCTCAAAAAATTGCCCTGCGTATCACCGAAAGTTGCAGAACGTTTGTATAGCGTGCCGTTATTTTCAGTAACTGTGTGCCTTTAAACTGGTCCCTCTTTTCAGTATGATGAGCTGGTACCAGCCTCCCTAAGCACCAAGCTTGGAGGGTTCTACATCAACACGGGGACCCTGCAGTTCCGGGCAGCTTCTGACTCTGAAGGGGAGGGAGCTGGAAGAGACAAAAAAGGCTTCCAGGCAAGAAACGCGCTACCTTCTGAACGGACCCCGGGCAAAAAAAAACGTGCCAAAGAAACATGCTTTGTTTCCACATGCTAAGCTTTTTACAGACTGGACATTTGACTGAAACCTTCACCCGGCACTTAATGAAGTACGTGACGTGTCTCGGGCGGTGGAAAGGGTTAATCGAAACGCGTGCTTATTGCTTGGCCACAGAAGCTGAAAGGCGGAGAGGGACGAGTGGTTAAAAAAAGGAAGAAGAAACAAGATGGTAGCAATGCTGAGGAAAAGAAGGTCAAAAAGGTCAAAGAGCCCAAGCAGAGGTGAGGGAGCAGAAAAGGAAACCGTCTGCTATGTTTTAGTCTTATCGAGATGCGTGTATATTCTTCTCATCTGTTATTTTTTTGTCTCACTCTATCTCTTCCCACAGAGTTCTGTCTTTGAATGCCTATCGACCGGAGAAGAAAAAGCGGAAACAGCTGATGAAAGACTCCCTCAGTCTGGCCGCTATGGTCCGCCGCCTCACACCGGACAAGGGCTCCAGCGGAGGGAGTCGGGCCCCAAACGGGACACCAGCGCCCCGTGTGCCTCCACACCCCCACCCCCTGCCTCATGTGACCCCTCCGTCCACTCACCTGTCGCTAGACCCCGCCTTGATGTCGCTGCTGCACTCGACCAAGGGCAGCCCACTGCTGCAGAACCTCGTGGGTGACCTTGACCTGTCCCAACTGGACCGTCCGTTGCCCCCTAGTTCTATCCAGGGGGAGAACGGACTTCCAGTGGCGGGGTTGGGTCAGAAGTCGTGCGGGGCTGTATTACCGAGGGCTCAGGGGCCTCACGGGTTGAGTGTCGGCCTCCTAAATCCTCCAGCTCTCCCCGGCAGCCTACCTGGAGCCCTCGTGAAGCGCATCGAAGATCTCCGAGTGGTAGGTCTCACAATGACATCCTTCAGCAGTGCCACTGATCCCGTTGTCGACAAATGCAGTAACACCTTCCCCTGGTCCGTGTCATGAAGCCAGTAATCAGAGGTGGATATTTTAGGTCCAGAAAGTAAAAAATCCAGACCGGGTTTTTGCTTCAACCAACCGGTCCAATACTTTCTGATTGAGACACTCTGTACTCAACTGGTTGGTTGAATCAAAATCTTGGTTTGGTCCAGTTGGATTTTCTGGACCTGAAATAACGACCTTTGTGAAAGAAACCAGTGCGGGCGAGTGACAGGTTTTACAGTGAGGGGGGTTCCGTGATGTAATGGTGATTGTGTATGCCCCTGTTGCATTGTGGGTAGTATGTGTCACGGCATTGCTTGTCTTGCCAGGCATCTCGTCAGTTCGATGAGGAAGGGAGGAAGAAATTCTTCACTTTGGAGATGAACAACATCCTTCTGGAGTAAGTCTGTCCGTTTGTGGTCCAAAGTTACCTGCATGGTTTAGGTAGCTGTAATTATGCAGCGGGCATTTAGGGGGTCAGCTGCCATTCATAGCTTGACCTAGAGCCCCCCACCCCCCGCTGTCTACCTAGCATTGAGCTGCAGGTGCAGGAGCACCCCATGTCTGTGCGCTCTGCTGTCTACTCGCACCTCGAGGCCTTCGTGCCCTGCAGCAGGGGGGCGCTGTTGAAGCGACTTAAGAAACTCAGCAACAGCACACGGACCAGCTCCGCCTGCGTGCAGACCGGCTCCAGCTGCG
Organism: Stomatorhinus walkeri; assembly: GCA_026784285.1. Classification (NCBI taxonomy): domain Eukaryota; kingdom Metazoa; phylum Chordata; class Actinopteri; order Osteoglossiformes; family Mormyridae; genus Stomatorhinus; species Stomatorhinus walkeri. Next base: position 1,027,239 of record JAODUD010000045.1, read on the forward strand.
TACAGACTAGCCCAGCTGCACAGGTGAGTGCCAACGGCAGAGCAAGGCTGCGCCGCCACCAATCTGGGCGAGGCCGTGCGCCTTGGCATCATTTCCTGCGTCTCCCCCCCCCCTCCGGCAGGACGACCAGGTGAAAATGCCACTGCTGCGACTGAAGCTGGCGGTGTGCAGCGCGATGCCCGCGCAGATCGCCAAATACAACATGGACCTCGACGCCAAAGCCGCCAAGTGCGTCTCGCCCGGGAAATGGGGGGCGGCCCTAGTGCGCGGGACCGGCCGCTCCGGCCGGATGTCTGAAAGCCTGTCTCCTGTCGCCTGTCTCCTGCAGGCAACAGTCCGACGAGCTGGAGAGGAACGCCTCCGAGGAGGAGGATGAGGAGAAACCAGGCCGCAAAGCGGCAGGCCTGCGGAAGAAGTTCATCTGGGACGACAGACTCAGGTGCGGCCGGCCACAAGATGGCAGCGCTGTGCCTGCGCCACACTTTCGAAAGAACGGCGGCGGATTTGGGACTGGGTGGATGGGCCGGCGTTATGACGACTGTCGTGGTCGTTTGCCAGGACCCTGCTTTGCAACCTGGTGCGCGTGAAGCTGGCCTGTTATGCGCAGGAGCCGCGGGGGCCACTGTCTGTGGAGGACTACCTGAAGGCCTTCATGGAGACCGAGGTCAAGCCGCTCTGGCCCAAGGGCTGGATGCAGTCCAGGTCAGTTTGGCGCAGTCCAGTACATTATTTATGTAGTTCCCCTGGTTCCGCTCCCCCATGCCCACATTACTGCAGTTCCCGGCAAACCCCTGCTTTCCACCCTGTGCAGATGGTCATGTGATGTGTGACCTACATCCATCTTTCACAGGATGCTGTTTAAGGAAAGCAGACTTGTTCACAGTCACCTTACTGGCAACTTGTGAGTTTCTCGCATTCTTTTTTTATGTATGATGATATATATATATGTATATGTGTATTTTTTGTGTACTTCCTATTTGCACTATTATTATTTTTCCACTACTTCACCCCCGTCGTTGTGAACTTGCACTTGTTTTTCACTCACCTGTACCATGACAGTTCAGTCCTGATTATTGATAAGTTAGAAAATCCCACCTGCTAAGTACACGTAGCATGTGTGCTGGTCATTTAGCTTGAATTTGATTTCTCATTTATTTGTGGATGGTTTAATCCTATATGTCTTCCCTCCCCAGAGGCAAGAAGAAGAAAGCTAAACCCAAGGTGAGTAATGTGTCCTGTCCCTTTAAATTGAGTGTGATGCTGTTTCTTCTTTAATAGTCTTCTCTGCTTCTTTAATCCAGCCCCCCCCAGTAGTGGCCCCGCCTCCTTCAGCTCCGGCCCCCTGCCAGTCCAGCACCTCCCCCATGGAGACGATTTGCCTCTCGGACTCCCAGGATGAAGACAAAGACCCAGCCTCGGACGTGTCCCGTGGCCCCACCCACCAGGGCGATGCTGCTAAGGGTGTGGCCCAAAGCGACAGCCGTCCTGTGGCTCCGCCCCTTTCCGGCTTCCCTGCGCTGGTCTCCCTCCCTTGCTCCGCCCCAAAGGGAGGAGCCACTATGACGCCTGCATCCAAGCCCAATCCAGCTGGGTCCCCCTCCCCACCTAAACCAAGGCCAGCGAATACCACCTGTTTGTTACCCCCTCAGCAGACTGCTTTTTGTAAGCCTGCGATAAAGCACGGGCTGATCACAGCTTCCTCAGGGCGAACCAGTCCCTCCCCAGGCCGGTCCCCGCCTTCATCTCGGCTAGCCCCGCCCCTAAATGGACTCTCCCTTCCAAAGCCTTTGCTGGTCACGCCCTCACCTGGCCCAATAAAAAGCAGTAACCAATCCAGCTATGGCATCAGCAATACCAGCCACAGTCTCTTTTCTCAGGCTCGACTGAGTGGACTTGCCTCTCCCCACTTGAACCATAGAAGTTCTCCTTCCCTTAAAACGCAGCATTCTTCTCTCCACAAAGGAAGCTCCGCTGCCCCTCAGACCTCATCATCATCCTCGTTGCCGCCCCCAAATCCCAGCCTGCACCAGAACAGCATTTCTAACTTCATCACCCCTATGCAGGCCACGCTCACCAAATCCTCACACAGCAACAACCCTCCCATCATCAAGCTGAGCCCCCGTCCGCCTGCTCCTGCCCCCCAGGTTAGTGCTGGACAGACTACCTACAGCCCAACCGGAGTGCAGAACGCCCCCCTCCACGGCAGCGTCTCGACAAGTTCGGCAAGAACCATGTCCGTTTCGAGTCATGTGGTCTCCAGCTCTGCCTCAGCAGTCGTGTCGACCAATCACGGACAGCATATGAGAGCCGGGGGTGGGTCCAGTCCGACGGCCAAGTCAGATGTTGGCCTTGTGTCTGTTGCAGGTCTGAGCGGCCCTGTTGCCTCTCATCTGTCGCAGGTACAGTAGTTAAAGTGATGAATGGTTATATATTGTCTGCTTATTTATGTGAATTTGTTTCTGTAAAACAAAAAAAATGGGGGAGTTGCTTGGCTCAGTGGTTAAGAACCTGTGATTGGAAGGTTCAAGGTCCGTGGTCAGCAGAGTTATTTCGCCACTGGGTCCCCGAGAAACATCCTTACCACCCCCCCCACCCCCGATTGTTCAAGGGACTGTCTGATTCAGCGTCACTGAAGTTGCCGCCGTCGTGTTGCACGATTGATCGACGAGCTACAGAAGTATAAGTAGCAGAGGCCTGACACTGTCCCCTGTCCACAGGGCTCCTCTGCGGGGGGCGTTCTGCTGGGCCCTGCGCCCCCCCCACTCTCGCTGGGCCTTGGCCTTCTGGGGGGTCTGGTTCCCGTCTCCTTGCCCTTCCAGTTCCCACCCTCCCTGCTTAGCCCAGCCACCGCGGGGAATCCCGCCGGGGGGAACGGTGCGGTGCTGGGGGCCAGCACAGGATTCACCCCGAGTGAGTTTGCCATGGTGATCAGCTGAAAACACTTTGGGTTAAGATGCGTCTTGGGCGATCGCATCATAAGCAGACAGCCGAGATGCACCGCCGTTTACTCCTGTGTCGCCATGGTGTCCAGCCGACCACTTCTGTTCCGATTTCGTTACTGTCTGCCACAGACGCATCGGTTCGCATTAGCATTTATGCTACAAAAAATTTCAAGGCGTCCCATACCGCCTCGGGAAGTGGCTTGGGTGAGCGGATCACGATGTGTCTTGGTGGTTGTTCACACTTGTATTTAGCGCTGTCCACTTGTGATCCGAGCACACAAGACGCGTTTTAAAACCAAGTTAAATGGGGCCTTAGAGAAGAATTTAACAATCAAAGAGACGCATGGTTGACTTAAGACACTAAGCCAGTGTGAGATCTGCTTTTATAGTGTGTTAATAGGCTGACTGTTATACGTTATTATTACCAGACATCGGGAACCTAAGGACATAATTTCTCTATGCAGTTCACTATTGTGAAGTATTATTGTACATTAAAAGTCTATTTAGTTGATCACTTTGTCCTGTAACTGCTTAGGTAGATTTATGACTGTGGTGATTTTGCTTTGCCTGACTTTGAGATTATCAACATGGATGGAAATGAGGTTTGATCAGTGTGTTTCATGCCTTTTTATATAGGACAGAAATGAGATTGAGTGTTGCGTGTCAGCGGCAGTCTTACTGCTCTGGTAAAACCCGCTGACGTGCGTGTGTGCATGCGTGCGTGCGTGCGTTCATGTGTGCGTGTGTGTCCATACATGTTGTCCCTATAACCCATGATGCTCTGCATTCGCTTGTGTTTTCCTGTAGCACACTTTTTCTCCTTCTGTTAATCCTTCCTTTTACTCGCTATTGGTGAAACCAGGCCCACCGTCCATGATTCCTGGGATGTAATTGCAGGACCCCCATGAGACTGCGGACCTGGGTGTCACATGTCTTTCTTATGTTCTGTCTGGTTCCCTCTGAAATTACCCTGGACTGGGTTGCTTTTCCTGTCCCATGCTGTTCCCCTGTGTTCTTCATGCGTGCCCCCACCCCCCCCCTTTCCCAAAGTAGTTTGTACACCATGGGGTCTCTGTCCCTCGCGATGGGCTTTCACATATAACCCCCGTTCCATCCTTCGCTTCAGAGTCTTTCAGGTTGTGGCTACATGGTTGTCCAGCATAGTTAAGGCTAAGTTTTGTCTGTTTGATGTAGAAAATCTGTCTTTTTTTCCCCCTGCTCACTCTCCAGATGTCAGCCCCACTCAGGGAGGAGCGACCAAGAGGAATTTGCACTGAATGCAGAAAGGGCCCTACAGCCCTGGACCAGTCGGGAACGAGGACAGTATTGACAGACAGTGGAGCTAACAAATAGCAGTGTGTGAGAAGCTGAGGCTTCACCCAATCAGAAAGGAGGATACCTCGAGCAAGTGGAAATGATGAAAATGGGGTAAGATGTAGTGCGATAAGACAACTCCAGGAAATTATTAGCTTTTCATGTAAAACTGGTAATATAATTGAATACTGCTAAGGACTGCTTTTGGAGAGGATTCAAAACTATTATTTTTTACCAATGACTTGACCTTCATCAGTGACAAAAGAGGGAGAAGAGAATGTGCAATGTGTTTCACTGCTGACACCTCTGTCCGCTTCACCTCTGTGTTTATCAGTCTTTGTATGCCACTTGCAATTTTGTTTCTGTTTATTTTACTTTAATCCACCCCCCAGTTCTACAATACGATGGATTTAAAGTGCAATTTGGCTATAGACTGTTGCTAATTTACACTCATAAATGTGTCTGTATGTTTTCTAAGTGTATTCGTTGCCTTGTCAGATCCAGTTTAGGTGTTGGCATTTCCCTTTCTGCTCCCAGTCTAACACAGTCTCCCAGGATAGGATCACATCACGCTTTGTGTCCTACTTGAATTGTTTTTTTTTTTTAATCTGTCATTTTGTTCTTCACTGAAAGGTGAGATGTGCCTACAAGTCTACAGCAAGCCTTAGACTGTAATGAACTATGCAAGGCAATAAATGGGTGAAACACTGTCATCTGTGCATTTGTGCTACTGCATGCCCTGTCGCAGTTTCTCTCTTTGCTTTTGTTATAAAGTTCATGTTATTTGATTTGTGTGGTGAACTGTTCGAGAAATAAAAAAAAACACCTAGTTTTTGGACCCATAATATGAACTTGCACACACAATGTGAAATGATGAGGTTCTATAATGAACAAGTTTATTATCTTTTACAAAAATCCTCTTCTAGAAACACAGGCGTACAGGAAAGAATGTAAGCGGAGGGACTAAATTTCAGCAGCCTAAATAACCATAACCTCGGACATTAAAGCTTTTAACCAAACGGCAGGCGATGGGACAGTTTGTACAGGTAAGGGTGTGGTCGTTCTCACGTTTGGTCTTGGGAAGTCTTGCTGTGCTCAATTTTCTGCAGCTGCTTATTAAAGCCCAACAGCCTCCGCTAAACTGGGTAGCAGGGTGCTCGGAGGCGCACAGGAAGCAGACACAGTATGGCCCTGGGGACATCGCATGACACGCTGTGGTCAGGCAGGTCTCCAGGCAGCCTAGTGCTGACACATTCACTCAGATTTTTCCATAAATGGGTGATTTATATGTGTAAGCATACGCACACATTCCAGATTCTGTCTTGCGTCATCTCTAAGGCACTTTCGGGAAACGTCTTTCGCGCATGAATATAACTGGGCTCTGTGCTTGGTACACGTGGCACTTTTCAAGCACCCAAAGTCTGAATAATAAAACGGGCACTGAGCACGCTCAGTGGTCAGCCGCATGGCTCCGCTCCTGCAGTCGCATTTTCTTTGATGCGAGTCGCATCATCATCAGTCAAATGCGCAGGATGCGGGTGGGGCAGATTGGCCATGCAAATGTGCTCCTCATAGCATCAGTAAGATGTTTATAAACGTGGCTTTGCGCAGGAATTAACATTTTAGTTTGTTTCTGAAGCCACATGACACTGTTCCACGGAAAATGACACTAGTTTCTTAAACAGCCAACTACAGTTTTGTTGGGAAAATTCCCTGGAAATCACTTTTGTTTGTGGTCTGAATGTTTCTGCTGAACAGAGGTCCAAGCACGTCAAACGACTACAAATAACTCTGGTTTTAATTGTATTTATGACAGGCTAATGGTTGGCATATGAAGCTGCATGCAGTTACAGATGTAAGGTTATCCTGCTTGTAAATAAGCCTTTTTCATATGAACATATTCAATAAATGGAGAGGTTGTACAACAGGGCTATTTAGGAAATATTTTCACATTATAAGAAAATCACACACTCTGCATCTATGTGTGTACAGATACACGGAATATTTAAAATGCACTTAATTTTTATCGAAAGCAGAGTATGTCATCCCAAGGCTAGATGACATTAAAGAAGAGATCGATGCTTTTCTGAGCCTTACAGAGTACGGTGGGAGTGTGGTGCTGCCCCCTTGTTGCTGGAGGACCACCCTAAAGCACAATTGCTGGCCTACCTGTGGGGTAAGGGAAAGGGGAGGAGTTTTGAGAGCATGGCTGTACTTGGCAGCAGCCCCCTACTCGCCCTGGGGAGAAGGCGTCGATGCTTCGTTCACCTCGTTGGCCTTGCTGTCACTAGTGGTGCCATCATCATCCGACAGCTCGAGTGAGGCCCCTTCCACCTGGATCGCCCGCCGGCCCGTGCGGCCAGAAGGGAAGCTGATAGGCTCTCCTCGCCTGAAAGAGGATAACTTATGGTCACATGACTGCCAGGACGTGTTTACATTTGTTGTGTGAAAGGCTTTTGTGTGTCCTGCTACCTGAGGCGGCTCTTCAGCGCATTGACCTCGCGGTTCATGGCGTCAGCGGACTCCGTGGCATCCTCCAGCTCCCTCTGCAGCTTCCTGCGGTTGGCGTTCGCCCTCTGCGCCTCCTCCTCGGCCTCCTCCAGCTGCCGTTTCAGCTGCTTCATCCTGGAGTTGGCTTTCTCCATCTGAGGCAGGGGGGAGATGTAAGGAGTGAGTGGCAGCAACCAATGGCTACATCAGTCAAAAAAATGCCTAGCTGCCACTGGCTGGAATATTTGTATTGCTAAGACCAACCAATAATGAATTAGTCATACAGTAAATGGCTTTCTAACGCAACTCAGTGTGTTTATTATTTACTGTGCTGTATTGATAATTGTTCTTACACCTCACCTGTTCTTTGTACTGGTCAGCATGGCGACGCTCATCCTCCACCTGCATGAACACCTCCTTCAATTTTTTCTCCGTGCGACGCACCGTCTTGTTGGCTGCTGCTCTCTCCCTGCAGCGAAGGAAGGTAACAAGGTTTTATGTAACGTGAAAAACAATCTGCCGACAAATAGTAATTGAGCTGTTATTTTTCCTCCGAATGCCACTGTATGCACTGTTGCCTGTGTTTTAGTTACTGACGGAGTAAGCCTCACTTGGCTTCCTGCTCCAGTTGCTCCTCCAGCTGGGCGATCTTGGCCTCCAGGGCGGCGATAGCGGCCTTGTACTTGCTCTTCACCGCACCCTCTAATTCCTGCAGTTTTAACTTCAGCTCCTTGTTCTGCCGCTCCAGCTGCTGCCGGGCGCTCTCGCTCTTCTGGGCTGAGCTACGCTCCCCGGCCAGCTCCATGCTGAGGGTGTCTACCTTTTAGGGTAAGAGGGAGCTTAGTTTGTAAACGAGCAGGAACCTTGTTCGGCTTTCTGTTAGAAATCTAGGCTCATGAAATAAGTTACGGTAAGCAAATTGGATAGATTTCAATGGCAGGTCTTCTGGACCCAGAAGGGTCGTCATGGAGCTCACCTGCATCGTGCTCTTGCGGAAGCGATCGTTGAGGAGCTCCATGTTACTCTGCTCCTCCTCCAGCTCCTCCTCCAGCTGGACGATGCGTGCCTCTAACTTTCGCTTCTCCTCCAGCAAGGCCGACCTTCAGGCACACAAGCGTAAATGTTCACAGCTGGGAGCTGACCTGTACATTGACCTATGAACCCCACAGGACTGGACTGGATTAAGTGTGAGGAAAAGGTCACTCACTTTCCAGACACGCTGTTGGCGATCTCATCTGCAAACTCATCCCGCTCCTGCTCAGCATGCCGACGGGCCCTCTCGGACGCAGCCAGGTCCTGCCAAAGGTCACGGAAAGGTCATAATGAGCCCACATCAGCCAAACCCTCCCAGATCATGTGGCAGGAGGATGAGGAACAGACCTCCTGCAGCTGCAGGATTTCAGCCTCCAAGTTCTTAAGCTTCTTCTCGTTCTCCTTCGACTGGGCAAAGATCTCGTCCCGGGAGGCCCGAGCTTCATCCAGCTCTCTCTGGTAGTCCTTCATCTGAGCCTGTAGAGAGGGACCAGAGTCACATTAATGTCCCGCATAACGGAAATAGAAGCAGTGCGATTATGGGTGTGGGACGGTTAGATGTTTGTAGGAGTTTTACTTACACAAAAATGTTCTGAGGGCAGAAGGAAAAAAATTGTAGAGGAGGTGGGTAAAAAATCAGATGTCTTGGTCCCACCTCCTCTACATTCTAATTGGTTATCTCTCTGAACCAGTCATTTTTCCTTCTGCCCTCAGAACATTTTTGTGTAAGTTAAACTTGCATGAGCTGGATGTTATTAATGTAGAGATGGAGTGATGTTGCGACCTGGAGCTTGCGTAGCTGCTTGATAGCATCGTCACGGGCTTTATTAGCCGCCTCAATCTGAGCCTCCAGGTCCTTGAGGTCCATCTCCATCTTCTTCTTGGCGGCCACAGCCAGCGCTTTTTGCTTGCGTTCATCTTCCAGCTCAGCCTCAAGCTCCCGCACCTTGATTGAGAAAAAGTAGGAGCATCGCTTAAAATACGACTGGCAGCCAGGTGCCAGGCAGGTGGCTGAAAGGACAAGGGTGCCTCACCTGCTTGACCAGCTGCCTCTTCTTCTCCTCGCCCGTCTCGTCTCTGCCCTGCAGGTCTCGCTCGAACTGGGCCTTCATGGCTTGCATGTTGACCTCCAACCTCAGCTTGGCGTCCTCTGTGGCCTGCAGCTCGTCCTCCAGCTCCTCCAGCTGGGTCTTCATCTCCTCCAGTTGCTGCTCCATGCCTCGCTTGGACTTCTCCAGCTCATGGACCTACAGAGGTACTTCATCACCATCTGCCCAGGCAACACACACTTCACACAGGGTCACCGCCGAGCTTCGTCTGCCCACAAGAGGTGGATGGTACTTACATTCTTTCCTACATCATCCTTTGAGCTCATAAGGTCCTCCATATCTGCACGCAGCTGCTTGTTGAGCCTTTCGAGCTCTTCCTTGGACTCCAGGGCCTCGTCCAGTGCACGGGTCAGCGCGAGGGCCCGCGTCTCCTTCTCACGGGCCTCAGCCTCTGCCCGGTCCCGCTCTTCTGCAAAGCGAGCTGACACGTTCTTCTCCTCTGCTAACATCTGTCAGGCAGCCACAGCAAGAGACACGGACTTAGAACTGGGTCACATTCAAATTCCCACCCTTGAGATATTTTGTATTCATGCTTTCATTGGCTTAGATATTTTGTATTCATGCTTCCATTGGCTTAGATATTTTGTATTCTTAATTCCATTGGCTTTGAATATACATGTCCTAAAGGTCTGAAATGTGTGCCTGTTTCACCTCATCCAGGCAACCAGGACTAAGGTTGAATATCCCCATCAACAACAAAGTCTCACCTGGTCAAACTTCTTCTGCTTCTTCTCCAGGTTGGACACTGTCTGTCTCTGGTGGTCCAGATCCACCGTCAGGTCATCCAGCTCCTGCTGCAGGCGGGTCTTGGTCTTCTCCAGTTTGTCAAACGCTATGGCTTTCTCCTCCAGCCGCTGAGCTGTGTTCTCCATGTCCTTCTGCAGCTTCCTCTTCACCTCCTCCAGCCCCTCCATTGTCCCGACGTCATCCTCTAGCTTCTTCTTGGTCTCGGTCATCTACACGTTCAAATAAATACCCTTAGTCATGCACATTGCTAACGCTAGCATTTTTAGTGATTTACATAATCAATAAGCACTCTAATTTACATAATTATAATGCATTCAATTACCGCAGTTCACACATCCGCCCCAATATTTGTGCTAGTCACGATAAAAAGAAATCAATCAGCTTGCTGAATTTTAAGATTAGTCAGCTGTAAATTTTGGAGACCTCTGCGGAAGGCAGGTAGCCCTACAGCTAAGGGCCCTCACTGACATATACATGATAGCAGGCGAGCCCCTCACCTGGGCCTGTACAGTGGCCAGCTGCTTCTCCAGGTTCCTGCGAGCCTCTTCCTCCTCCTCCTGCAGTTCCTGCAAACTGCTCTTCTCCTCCTCCAGTTGTCGCACGCGGCTACTCAGGTTCAGCTTCTGCCGCGTCTCCTCTTGCAGCAGCTCCTGGTCACACAAATCACAGGCCGAGGCCATGCGGAGGAGGAGTCACAGGCCTGCCAGACAGCTGTAGCCGTCCTGGCTGAGTGACAGCAGTTACCTCATCATCAGGTGTCCCGAAGACCCAATCAGAAGAAGGAGTTAAAAGATTGACAGATGTATCATCCAATGCAGTGGGAGAAATGACAGCTAACAAAAAGGGCCACTTTCCTTGCACTGGCATTTACCACCTATAGCCCCTAACTGACCTGTGTGTCCTGCAGCTGGCTTTCCAAGCTGGCCACGTCTTTGCCCAACTTGATTCCCTTCTTTTCCGCATCTTCCAACAACATGGAGACATTATCCAGTTCCGCCTGTACATATCGACAGAGAGAGTTGACAAGAAATCCCATGCACAGTCTCATGTTTTTATTCCTGCACGTATGGCCGACTCTGACCTGCAGTTTGTGGCTGCGGTCGGCTAGCTCGACCTTTGACCTCTCCACCTCCGTGACCCGGGCCGTGACCTCCTGCACCTGTGCTTCCAGCTTCTTCCTCTTGTGCTCCGAGTCAGACTTAGCCTGCTGCAGTCCTCTGACCTCGTTCACCAGCTCCTTGTTGGCGTTCTCCTGGGTCTGCTTGCTTTTCTCCAGGTTGGATTTAAACTAGGCCGTGCGACATGAGTGAGTGAGTACCCACCCCCATCGCTAATGACTGACAGGCTCCTCTCAAAAAAGCTAACCATGCACGCAAGACTGCCAAGAGCGTCAGGTTCACGCACTGTGACTAAGGACTTATGATCAAAAAAAACTCTACCAAAATAAGACCCAACGACCTCCTCCATCCCTGCTTGGCCTGGTCTCCTCGCAGACACACCCACCCGCTTAGCCTGCTCCAGCTGCTCAGACAGCTCCTCCAGAGCAGTGGAGTGCCTCTGCCGCATGTCCTGGATCAAGGAGTCGTGGTTCTTAGTCTCCTCATCGATGGCCTTCTTCAGCTCAGCCACCTCCTGCTCCCGCTTGGTCCTGAGCGTGCAGACACATCGGGTGGGTTATCAGTGGTTCTGAACCACATGGACCATTGTACTCTCAAGGAGCAGACACCAATGAGTGTAGGCATCCACATTGCCATACAAGAACCAACACTCACGGCACTAAGATAATCTTTAGAATTAGAAGAACTCAAAAAACATGCATAACATACATAAACTGATTATTTTTTACAGTCCAAACTGAAACTGCATCTTTAGATACACTGACCACTATCAACAAGGTGTGGAACTGCGTATCGGCATGTAGCAGATGGCGAGTGCTGCCCCCTACCTGAGCTCCTGCTGAGCTGCGGTCGTGTCCAGCGTGTCTTCCAGCTCTGTCTTTAGTGCCTCGAGTTCCTCGCTCAGGTCCCTCTTCAGCTTCTCAGCCTTGTTCCTGGCCAGCTTCTCAGCTTCCAGGTCCTCCTGCAGCTCGGCCAGCTGGGCCTGGAGCTCTCGCACCTGCTTCAGGGCGTTGTTCTTCTGCGCCGCCTCGTCGTCGCTCCTGCCCCAATGCGCGTGCATACGGGTGAAACATGACTTTAGAGCTGTGTTTACCCAGGCTGCGTTCTCCGTTCATTCATACAAACATTCAACACAACATCACATGGTTACCTTAGGAGGTGGTGAGTGGCTTAGTGGGCTCTGTGCCCCTGATCAGAAGGTTGCTGGTTTGAGCCCCAGTCTCACCAAAACAGTCACCTGTCAGCAGACTCCTGAGCAAGGCCCTTAATCCCCAGCTCCAGGGGTGCCACACATTGGGTGACCCTGTGCTGGGACCCTCAAGCTACAGAGAGTGAAATGGGGGTAGGTGAAAGGAACTATTCTAATGTGTAATTGGCACATAAAGTGTTTTTCATTTAGATGTTAGCTAGTAGCATCTCATGCTAAGATATATTTGATGTTGCAGACTGACAGCTGCATTTGTAACCAACCAGGATCAAGACCAAATCCTGGGTAGGATACTGCTATCATACACTTCACTTCCTCAGAGGAGATAAGTGATACAGTATTGCACACAATAAACATCCATCTTTTATAACTACTTGTCCTATTCAGGATTGTGGTGGGTCCAGAACCTATGGGGCACAGTGCAGGGAGCAACCCAGGATGGGGCACCAACTCACCACAGGGCAAACACACCTATGGTAACTCCAATTAACCTAAACCGGAGTACGCAAAGGAAACCCCAGGACGACATGAGGAGAACAGGGAACTCCACACATGGAGCCTCGGAGCCTTAAACCCAGGTATCGGAGGTGGGAGACAACAGCACTAACCACTGTGATGAGCTTAATTAATATAACAGTGATAAAAGTGATTTTAAAGCATATAATACCATAAAATGAGCTTGATATATGTGAAACATTTATTTAAAACTTCATAAAATAAATCAATGTTAATAATATAATCATACTTCATTGATCCCCACGGGGTTTTTGCCGACCCTCCGCTTGCTGTAGGTGAGAGTAAGCTTGGCAACGAGGACCAGTCACCTGCATTGCCAATGGGGGTTAAAGGCGGCGCTCGGGGCCACAGACGTGGCTGTTCTGCTTAGTCCCGGGTTCGAATCAGTGACCTCCCAGCCACAGAGGCTTAGCCCATTGATTGTTTTCAAGCTCAGTTTTAAATGGGCAAAATAATAGAATGAGAATTTTCTCTGAAGAATACACTACCGACTAGGCAGCTGCATATTTCACCGGAGCAGCTGCTGCAGCCCTTGTCGGCACTATGATTGCCGTTTACATTCAGGCAACATTTGGTCGCCGTTATAATTTGAACAGTGTGTTAAGCCAAAGCTGATGTATCAGGAAAAGGTTAGTAAAGCACAAACAAATCATCATGAAATTCAGTGGAGGTATGCAGCTTCACATGGAATACTTCTGATATTTTTTGTAGTCTGATCCACATCCATCTGAATTAACCTCAGAAGATCTAATCTCTCGCACGCATGCAACGTTCCCTTGGCAAAGGGCCCCTTTAAGCATGTGAGAACAGGCAGCTCTTCCGTCAACATCTGCCAGCGTTTTGAGGCGTTGAGGTCTTAATCAGATTCACAAAAGACCCACGGAAGCACTTATCTGATTGGACGGCAGTCAGTCTGAGAACACAGAGAGACCAAGTGGCAGAACCCACTGGAAAAAATTAAACTGGATCACACTTAAGTGAAAGCAACCGCCACATTACTTGGGGGGAGGACGAAAAAAAAAACCCATGTGCAACTTCCAGCTCAGCCCAGTAAAAGCATACATGCTGGTTTGGCACCTGGTAGCATTGTGGACTTGGGAGCAGTGTGGTGCTTAAGAAGCAGGACTTTACACCAGAATGCTGCATGTTCAGATCCCTGGAGACAGCTGTATAAATATGGAAAAAGCCGCCCATTGTAATCTCTGGTAAGAACATGAATCCTGCTGGTGTGAGTTTCTGTCCTGTGGTACCTGGCCTGTGGTATCTGTCCTGTGGTATCTGTCCTGTGGTACCTGGCCTGTGGTATCTGTCCTGTGGTATCTGGCCTGTGGTATCTGTCCTGTGGTACCTGGCCTGTGGTATCTGTCCTGTGGTATCTGGCCTGTGGTATCTGTCCTGTGGTACCTGGCCTGTGGTATCTGTCCTGTGGTATCTGGCCTGTGGTATCTGTCCTGTGG